>OVBA01000133.1:5828-96680 GCA_900406435.1 Lepidium aucheri | reverse complement strand
ACTCAATAGATGAGGCTGACAGCTCCTTTAGCACAGATGAGATTCACGCAAGACTCAATCCAAAAAACAGAAAAAGAAAGGAGACTATGCATACTGATAAAGAAACCCATGAGCATAGACAAATAGATGGAGAAAACTTCAACGAGAGAATAGGCATTTAGGAGCCAGTTGGCAGAACCATACACCACAGAAAACAACAAAAAAGGAACTGCAGAACGGAAACAATGGAGCTCGATTCGATACCGACGACCAATGAAGGGAATAAGATGAACTCAAGGAATACCTCATTGAGAATGGAAGGAACGTACAACATTAGAAAAGAATCTCAAACCAAAGAAACCACAACTGAGATGGCTAGTAAAGTCTACAGATCTAACAAAAAACAGAAAGTCATGCCAACACACACAGACACTGAGGAGATGCTGTTGGAAACCAATCAAGAGGGTCAGGTGGTTCCCCTTAAGCCACCAATGGATAAATGAGTGTATTAAGTTGGAACTGTCAGGGAGTGGGGAACACCCTGACAGTTCGACGTCTCAAGGAAATTAGGAAAACCTTTTTTCCAGACATATTGTTCCTCATGGAAACCAAGAACACGTCGCAACACATGCTAGCTATCAAAAACTGGACCGGTTATGACCACTTATTCACTGTGGACCCTAATGGTCTCAGTGGGGGTCTAGCACTTCTTTGGAAGAAGCACCTCAACCTTAATGTTACCAGAAGCTGCAAAAACTACATTGACGTGGAATTCACAGTTGGCGACCTCTCAGTCTTAGGCACTTTCATCTATGGACACCCGATAATTAGTAAAAGAGACGCAGTCGGGAGAGAAATCCAATCCTTTGGAGAGAATAGATCCAAGCCGTGGCTCCTAATAGGTGATTTCAACAAAATGACTTCAAATAATGACAAGCTAGGGGGGATTGCAAGAAGAGAAACCTCCTTTCTCAACTTTAGATCATTCCTATCTAACTGCAGACTCAGAGAGATTGAAAGCTTTGGTTCCCACTTCTCATGGTTCGGAGTCAGAGGTGAATACTGGATTCAACGTAGGCTAGATCGTAGCTATGGAAACATGGAATGGTTTCAGAACTTCCCAAGGTCTAACACAAACTACATGTCAATCATGGGATCTGACCATAGACCCATCCTCACCAAAATCATCCCTGATGACACAAAATATTGGCCAAGATTTTGCTATGATAAAAGATGGACTAACAAACATGGCTACAATGAAATCATCCAGAATGAATGGAGGCTTGCTGATTCTTCTCCACGATGTGATGTCATGGAAGCTCTAACTAGATGCCAGAAGAAACTAGCTCGATGGAAGAAAACAATAAAAACAAACAGTAGATCCAATATTGACAAAACCCGAGAGGAACTAGAAAAAGAGATGGGGAGAACTGATCCAAGCATCGCAAGAATTGAAGAGCTGAAATACAAAATCAAAACCTTCTACATAGAAGAGGAGCAATATTGGAAACAGAAGAGCAAAAAAGAATGGATCAAAGCTGGGGATCAAAACTCAAAGTTTTTCCATAATTACGTCAAGTTCCAGAGGATTAGGAACAAGATTATTGCACTCAAGGATCAAAGTGGCACTCTTCAATGCGAAGAGGGATCAAAAGGCAATATAGCGGCTTAATACTTTAGAGACATATTCCAATCCTCCAAACCTTCTTATATACAAACGGCCCTAGTAGATATGGAACCAGAGGTTACTCAAGAAATGAATAACAACCTTATGGCTCCCATCTCAAAATTGGAAGTTACACAGGCTGTCTTTAGTATCATAGGAGATAGTGCTCCAGGCCCTGATGGATTCACTGCAGCCTTCTATCATAAACACTGAGACCTGAGTAAAGGAAAAGTTACAGAGGAAATAAAAGATGCCTTCAGCAAGGGCACTTTTCCAGGGGATTGGAACTACACCCACATTGCCTTAATTCCAAGAACACAATCTCCCAACAAGATGAAGAACTTAAGACCCATCAGCTTATGCTCGGTTCTTTACAAGATATTTGCTAAGATTATGGTCAAGAGACTACAACCAATCTTGCCTCAAATCATTACTAAGACCCAAGGAGCTTTCACAGCAGGTAGACTAATAACAGACAATATTCTGCTGGCACACGAAGTATTACACCACCTAAACTCCAATTCTGAAGGTCAACACAACTTCATGGCAATCAAAACTGACATGTCCAAAGCCTATGACCGAATGGAATGGTCATTCCTGGAAGCAACATTAAGCAAACTCGGGTTTTGTCAAGAATGGATCCAAAGAATCATGTTCTGTGTATCCACTGTGAGATATTCGATCTTAGTAAATGGAACCCCATATGGCTTTGTCTCTCTGCAAAGAGGAATCCGTCAAGGAGACCCCCTTTCCCTATTTCTTTTTGTCCTTGGCACAGAGGCCTTAACACACCTAATGAATAGGCAAATAAGAAGGGGAAACATATCTGGAATCAGATTCAACAATCAAGGACCAGTTTTACAACACCTCCTATATGCTGATGATAGCTTGTTTGTTTGCAAGACCATTGAAAAGGAAGCTAAATACCTAAAGGAAACCCTTGACACATATGAACACATCTCTGGACAGAGAATCAACTTCGGAAAATCTACCATTGCGTTTGGCTCAAAAGTACCAGGGGGAAGAAAGAGTTTGCTAAAAGAAGTGTTCCAAATAAGCACTAATCATGGTATTGGGAAGTACCTTGGTTTGCCTGAATGCTTCAAAAGAAACAAATCAAAAAATTTTGAGTATATCTTAGAAAAACTGAAGCACAAAACTGATAACTGGTTTGCTAAGAACCTATCTTTTGGTGGCAAAGAAGTCATGATCAAGGCTGTTGCGAGTGCCTTCCCAGTATATGCCATGACAAGCTTCTATCCAAAGCTCAGTACCAAAAGATCACAAGTGCTATGATTCAGTTTTGGTGGTGTAACAACAAGGAGAGAAAGAAAATCCCTTGGGTGTCGTGGTCAAAAATGTGTAAACCTAAAAAGCAAGGTGGACTAGGATTCAAAGTCATTGAAGACTTCAACCAAGCCTTATTAGCCAAACAAGCTTGGAGACTCCTAACCAACCAAAATCTTCTGCTGACAAATTTTTTTAAAGCTAAATACTATCCCACCACCGACTTTCTCTCAAGTGTCAAACGAGCAAAAGACTCTTATGCCTAGAAAAGCATATGTTTTGGCAAATAACTTCTAGAAAAAGGACTCCTCAGACAAATTGGAGATGGTAAAGAAACATTTGTATGGACTTACAAATGGATTTGCCAAGAATACCCCAGAGCCCCAATCAGCAAAGAAAGTAGATTCAACGTCAATTTAAAGGTTTCTGAGCTCATTCAGGATGGAAATTGGAACACTCAAATAGTGAGGGACACGTTTCTGGAGACTGATGCAGAAACCATACTTGGGAATCCACCATGTGTTGTCAACAGGGACTCGTGGATATGGTGGCTCAATCAATTAGGAGAATATTCTGTAAAAAGTGGATACAACCTCAAACAACACGAAGCTGGGCAGATTGATAGCGTTTTACAAACGCCTCTCAGGCTGAACACCCTGCTTATAAGCAAAATATGGAATATCTCAGCGCCAAAGAAAATTCAAATTTTTCTGTGGAGAGCCTTATCGAATGCATTAGCTGTAGCAACAAATCTCAAAAAAGGAAGATCACAGCTGATGAAACTTGTGGCATCTGTGATGCTTGCCATGAAACCATCAACCACTATCTCTTTACTTGTCATCCAGCTAGACAAATATGGGCACTAACTCTACATCCTACGCCTCAGACTGGTTTCTCGGCATCTTCTCTAACCGCAAACATGAGCTTCCTATTCCATCATCAACAAACAGAGAATAGAACCAGCCGAAATATCAGGACATTCCCATGGATCCTCTGGACTATCTGGAAAACAAGGAACAAAATAGTGATCAAGAACTACAGGCCAAACCTGCAAGTTAAAGCTCTTGAAGCCTTAGCAGAAAAAGTCTTATGGGAAAAAACTACAGAAAAGGATGAGCAACACCTCAAACAGAAGAACTTAACAACCCAACAGACAAACGAATGTGGGAACTGGATTGAGTTTCATTCACTTAGATGGCATGTTGCTTGGTCCAAAAAAGCAAAACTAAGTAGAGCTGCTCTCATACTAAGGAAGAACGAGGACAACTTCCTATTACATGGAAGACACTCTATTGCAAGCGCCTCTAGCTACATGAACACAGCTTTCCTTGGCTTGCTATGGGTACTGAAATCAGCTCTGGAGCTTCGTGTGAGCAAATTGAGAGTTGACATTGATAACCAAACGATACTAAAGGCTATTTTGGATCCCGGCAAGTGGCCTAAATTCAGAGCATGGCTACATAAGATCCAAGAGCTAGCCTCTAGATTTCAGAATTGTATATTTATGGGAGTCCACTCTAGTAGCAACAGTGAAGCAAAGAGCATTGCAAAGAGTGTTATTAATGAGGATAGGTACACGGACTACTTAGCCAGAGGATTGCCAAACTGGATCACACAAGGTCGATCCCAAGCTAGGCAGATTGCACATTCAGACATTACAGTTTGAATCATATTGGACCACTAGTACTGGGCTGTCGGCTTCGAGGCCCACCAACTCGTGAGACTCATTTAATAGTGAAGGTCAGTGGATAAATCTGCTTAGGAACTGAAATGGGCCCAACTCAAAATGGGCTTCGTTACACCATCCAATTCTCGCCTGCACATCAAAAAATGCTTCGGTTTCCTCAATACTGTAGGCAAAACAACCCCATAGAATTATAGAACCTCATCATTACTTTGGAGAGAACACTACTAATCATTACGAGCCTCCCTCACGGTAACCAAAAGCCTAAGTGTTGCTTAGCATGGTTTAACCTCTCAGACGCATCAATCAGATACTGCCACTTGGCAAGGAAGACTGCTAAATCAAGGATTACCTACACGATATCCTGTCTACATGGAAAATCTTTGGCGTGTTACACTAAGTTTGCAATAATCCATAACATGCATAGACAACGCCGAGTCCCGAGGCAAAACAATCAACTAAAGAAGATGGAAAGGCGGCAATGGAAAGTCTGAGCTTCAAAACTCTATAAATACCGAAGAGTTACTACGGATCAACATCAAAAAAATGGACAACGATATGTGGAACTCTCTAAATCAGTGGGATCTTGGCCGCAAGAATCCAGCTGTCTTTCTCCCGGGGCAAATGTACCATGATATTCAAGCGCAGAATAGGAAGAGTCTACTGGTCCAGACAGTCAACCCACTTGAACAGAACATCTTCGAACTAATAGAAGACATTCCAAAGGATTAGTGCCTTTATACTACAGTCAAGGGACGAATGATCAACCCTGAAATGGCGCAATTCTTCTTTACCAATGAAGAAGACGTGAATGCTATATACAAAATGCAACCACTCATTTACAATGGATGGCTTCTGGCAGTGGAAAAATGGACGAATAACCAATCTCTAAACGCACTCACCAAGGTACACATTTGGATGCAAATCAGGTATCTTCCTATTCACTATGCTTCTGAAACTGTGGTTAGGCTCATAGCATCAACGATGGGTGAAGTTCTAGAAGTAGATCTCAATGAGTTTGCCATTACAAGGCCACCTCTGATTAGAGTTAAGATACAATTCAATCTGGCTAACAGACTTAGGTACTTTCAAAGTATCTATTGTCAAAATAGGGACATATTCTTTGTACAATTCTACTTCGAATGGGTTCACAGGTTGTGTACTACTTGCCAAAAGCTCACCCACAGGGCGGTTCACTACACGTACGTCCCAACCCTTGAGGACTATCTGGTGTTCCCTCCTCCTCAACAAAATGACTCTTTCTCGGATAACATAAGTAGCGACTCAACAACGGACTGGTCATACTCAACAGACTCACTTGCTACACAACCTTACGTCTCACAAGCTGGAACAGACATTACTCCATCACACAACGTTTACAACACTAGAGTCACTATTGAAGATGTCCTCAACAATCCCCATGACACGTTCATGGCTGATGTTTCTCCAGAGCCTATCGATGCAGAACTCAATATCCCAACCGAAGACGACAATGTGGAAATGATAAGCATGCCTGATGAAGGAAATGTGCCTGTGGAAAATCTGGCTGAAGATGAAGTGGCTCAGAACCAAAATGCAATGAGCACAGAACCACCAGACGCAATATCTGAAGCACCACCCAGCTAATTCCACTTCATCAACTTCAGCTTTACACCCTCAATGCATCATCTTGAAGTCATTATGCTTGATAAACCTTTTGTTATTTGTATGGCTAATCGGTATGGACTTGGGCCTTAATAGATCCAATATTTTGGTTTTGTCATGTTTTTCCTTGAACCGAACTCTCTTTATTTTGGACTGGTTTTGTACTGGGCTTTTGTCTCATCCTTTAATATTTAATATATGGTTAATTTCCGAGAAAAAAAAATGTTTGTTTCTCAAACGATGATAAATAGTTTCATTTACAAGTAACTTTTTGAAACAACCTGAATAAGTCCAAAAACCCGTTTAAAAATATCCTTTACAAAAATTCTTTCAAATGAATTACTAACTAATAGCAAAACAAGTGTACTGTTTGTAAATAGCATTTTAATTGCAACCAATTAAACTTAATCGTAAAGGATCATGAAAATAAACATAAACGTATTTTACTATCGTTACATTACTTTTTTAAAAGCCTATAGAAATTAAGATCTTTAATCTGTAATTTCTTTTAGTATACGAGAGCAGCCATTGATAATATACATTTAAGATTTAAATCATTGATTGGTAAAAAAATTTTATTGAGCATAATGCTCTTTTAAAAGCTAGTTATATTTGTCTCTTTAAATTATGCAATTTTCGAAACCTTACCAAAATGGAAACCACTACAAAGTTAGTATTTGTTAATATTTCCTGATTATATACAGAATACAGAAAATCTCAAACCCAAACTCAAGTTAATGTACATAATCTTCTAGTAATCAACTTAGATTGCGGGAAAAAGTGTTACGTGTATGTACTATTTTCCAATTATATGAGAAACTATTCAGCCACGTGAATAGTATAAAAATTTTGTTTTTTAATTTTCTCATCAACAATGGAGACTAATTTGTAACTAAAATTTTATTATACAGTTTTCTAAAATCAGATACCGACAAAGAGAAATGATTCAGAAATTAATTTTAATTATTTGACTACATATACTGTGTAATGGAATTAGCATAATGTTTCACTGCTTAAAATATGTAAACAGATACAAATTTGGGCTTTAGATTCTCGATTATAGGAGAAAATTGATACAACAAGTTTATAGTTTTAGAGAGAAAAATAATGATGATCAGATCCTCAGTTCAGCGTGCTGAGAACTTTTTGTTATAGCCAAAGTGGCTTAGAGCGAATCCTCTGGCTGTCAGATCGGTCATGATTATCTACAACTATAGTTTATGGGTCCTACGGCTAAGACATCATTACTACAGACATGCCCGCCATGCTACTGGGTATGTGGGCTACTCACCTGTAACATTGAGTGCTTGCTGAGCGGCCTAGCGAATCTGCATTGTGAACTCTCCAACACATTAAATGCGTTACAGACTAGCTGACATAGACCTTTAGCTGATCTTGCTTGTATGTCAAGGTGGTCGATATACCAAGGTGATATTTTCTTGCTTTTCATAAAGTGTTGGGTTCTTGGCTTCACACCGAGCCATGTCAGCTTGAAGTCGTGGTGGATCTTGTAAAGTCATATGGGCCAAGTAACTCAAGGTGAAGCCTACCTAAAATATAACTATAAAATCGATAATCATTAATTATTTATTTTTTTACATCTTTCATATTTTTTTTGTCAACAATATTGGGACACAACTGGCCGGCCCATTAGCCAAGTTCCTGCATAATGCAGACAGCAGGACTCAATCCCAGGATGTGCAAGTGCGCCTGCCATTTAGTGGACATACTCTTACCACTGGACTAAAGGCCATTTGCATCATAATTTTGTTACATAAAACCTTTTTTAGCCAAAACCCTAAAGTAAAGAATCAATGATTCAAATGTTTATTTACATGCATGTGAAAAACACCCAATATTTGTAAGTTGTCTTCAAGGGTTTCAACCACCCTGAGTGATTCATATATAGGCTGGGGCTTTCATAAACTTTATTGTTTATATATACTTAATAATTCTGAAAAAGGGAACACATGCTACAAATGTTGTCAAACAGAATCATATACTAAGGCCTTGATTGGTAAAGCTTTTTGTTGAGCATAATGCTCTTCTAGGAATCAATCATATTTGAGGATTTTAAATTAGACAAATATGATTAGTTCCAACAAAAGCATTATGCTCAACAAAAAGCCTTACCAATCAAAGCCTAAGTATTAGTTAGAGAACTATATTAATTAATCGATTTAGTGTACCAAAATTGTCAACCCGTTTCTATTGTTTTTACAAATATTTATAACAATCTCCTACTGCTCAAAACAACGAGTTCTGCATTATTATTATTTTAATAACTTTATTTTTTTTGTCCAACAACATGTTCTAGCAACTAAAGTGCAAGATTAGTTCTCAAATCTTGTATCTAACAACTTCTTCTATTAACTTTATTTTTGTGCCACTAAACAAAACTAATACTATATCTGAGTTGACAAAAACTAAAACACAAATTGGTGATGGTAAAACAATCAAGGTCTTGCGAGATCCGTGGATATCAGATATTGTTCCCCGGCCAGCATCTCATTCGACTCTAAATTTGTTTTCTAATATGACTATTAACCAATTCATTGTTCATAGATCAGGATTCTGGAAAAAAACTCTAGTTCGTCAGTATTTTGGGCCTAGAGATGTCAAATTAATTTTGGGAATCTCCATTCCCAAGAGGTAGCCACCTGATTACTAGGGTTGGTATTTCACAAAAACAGGATGATATTTTGTCAAATCGGGATATCAAACTCAAGAATCATTTTCATCGCTAGAAGTTGGACAGTCTTGTCCAAATATTTATACCCTACATAATAAAATTTGGAAATTGAATTGTCCAAATAAAATTTATCATTTTATTTGGCAAGCTTTATCGGGTCGTACTGCAGTTAAGCAGATTCTGACTCAGAGGGGAAAAAAGTGCGATACTAGATGTACACGTTGTGGAGCAGATACTGAGACCATTAATCATGTCCTTTTTGAATGTTCACTAGCGCTTCAAACTTGGGCACTCTCTTGTATTCCTTATGCGTCAGATATTTTTCACGGCGAATTTATTTGGTATAATCTTGATTATTTGTTCTGGCGACTTCCTGATCAAAATGATACCAACAGATTTATGGATTATTTCACATATTTGGAAAATGCGGAATGATCATTGTTTTTCAAATCTTGATACAGATTCGCGCAACATACTTATTCAAGCGGAAGCTGACTATAAAGAATGGTCTACTGCTTGAAATGAACTTAAGGACTTTAGAGTTTCCTTACAATTTCATACCGCTTTTAACAAGTCTCCATTGGCTTTTTCATCCACATCTAATCCAAGTTTTACAAGCTAAAAATGTTTTATGGACGCTTCCTGGAAGAACACCGACCATCAAACGGTTTAGGTTGGTTATGTTCTCCAGATTCAGTGGGAGGAGAATACATGGGGGCTCGAGGAGTCCACCAGAGTCTTTCTGCCATTCATGCAGAGGTTGAAGCTATTTTTTGGGCAATTGAATCTCTCCTGGCACTACAAATCACGGAGATGGAGATATCGATATATTGTGAGACGTTTTTGAAGATACTAAATCGTTCAGAGGAGTGTCCAGCTTTCCTTCCCTATCAAAAAGAGTTTTCAAGGCTAAGTTCTTTATTTCCTTATATCTCTCTCCTTCTATTATTCTCAGATCTCTTAATCATAAAACATATATTCTAATCCGACGTATAAAAAAGAATGGTTATGATTTTTTGATGTAACTTTTTACTATTGTGACTTGTTATAATAAAATCTGCTCTTGACAAAGAAAAAAAACTAAAACACAAATCAGTGACCTACTAGTAACTAAAAGAAAATAAATATTGATCTTTAGATATGCAAAATATTTGATCAAAGAAATGTAAAATCTCTGAATGCAAATTTAAGGATTTCATAACGCGTCTTAGTTCTTGATATTGGTTTCCAGCTGAAATATGATGGGAGTAGTTAGTGTAATTAATTTAGATATGCAAAAAGAGAAGGCTAAGAAGTCTAAAGCACAGCTCAGAAGGATCCACTAATTAAACAACCAACATGAGAAGGGCCGACCAAACAATTAAAGATTCATTTTGCAGACCACATTTAATTATAAGATAAAAGAAACCAACATGACAGGTCTAGTTATGTATAACTCACGAACTCTTTCGACCTGTAATTCTATTTAATTAACATCTTAATGTCTGCTAGCTAACATTACGAACATTGTCATCTTCATCATTTACTTTTTGCTGGATCCGGACATTACTTTCAACTCAATTCACAATTTCAATCTACGCCAAAAACTTTTTGTTGGATCATGTTAAAAAAACAAAATTAGTGTTTTTTTATATTTATATATATATATATATATATATTTATATAAAAACATATGTCCATTTTTACAATTTTATCTACCGGAGTTTAACTTGATTAGATGTTGGACATTGAACACATCAGATGCAGTGACATCCGAAAGTAGAGCTAAGCGATAGACATTATTGTTGATCTTGGCCACGATCACCACATGACCGAATGTTTTTCCCTAGTTGTTGTATGTGCCACTCGACACTCGGTTTTTTATTAAGCTTCCTCACACAAGATCTCCTACTGCAAATACAAGGCTGCAGCAATGTTGATTGGCCGCTTCTTTATATTTCTTCATTGTGGTTATAAGTTTGTGCCTATAGTTTCATTTGATAAGATTGAAGTTGGTTAAAGGTCACATGATTCAACTTATTGGAGACAAGAGAGAAGCACGTGGAGTGAAAGTGTTTTGAAATTTAAAATTCGAATGTGTGATAAGAGTTATCAAGAAGGAAATCTTATCAAGAAAGATATGAAAAAGATTTAGTGGGATTCCGAAAAACTATGAAACAAACTAATGAGCTCTTCCATTATAAAAAAGATCTCGATTGTAAACCGAGAGACTCACAAACTTAGGCATTAAAAGTTTGTAAGAATCTCGTTGATTGTTTTGGCTTTAGGTTATCGATTTCATTAAAGTAGTTTTTAGATCGATAGGTTGAAGACTAGTCGATTACTAGGATTGTCTTTTGTAGAAAAGAAATTCTTAATAAAAACGTAATTCTTTGTTGAAATTAGTTGTTGCAAATCGTATTCTATTTTCAATTGGTATCAGAGCGGTTCACCGCATAACTTTGTTAATTGTTTCAGGTGTTGGATCCTGGAGAACAAAATGGAAAACTCGCAACAACAGCTTGTGGTGGTTGCAAAAACTCTGAAACTTGATCTAGACAATTATGGACATTGGAAAGTACAGATGGCACAGAATATTCAGGGAATAGATTCAAATGCTTGGTTTGCTGTTGAAGAAGGTTGGGAACCGCCTATGATCAAGGATGAGGATGGAACCCTCAAACCTAAACCCAGGAAACTGTGGACAGCTGAAGAAAAATCCGAGGCTAAGTGGAACTCAAAGGCTTTGTCTGTGATATTCACCTTACTACACAGCAATCAGTTTAAGAGAGTACAAGGGTGTACCAGTGCTAAAGAAGCATGGAACATACTTGAAGTAGGGTTCGAAGGAACAAGCAGTGTCAAACGGACTTGTATTGATATTCTTGCATCTCAGTTTGAAAACTTGACCATGGGGGAGGATGAATCCATTGCTGATTTCAGCAGTAAGTTGTCGTCTCTTGCACATGAAGCACTTATTCTTGGAAAGACGTACAAGGATAAAAAATTGGTCAAAAAATTTCTAAGGTGTCTTCCAGCGAAGTTTCATGGACACAGGTCAGCACTTGAAGTGTCTCAAAACTCGGATACACTAAAATTTGATCAAGTGGTGGGAATGATGCAAGCGTATGAATTGCAGATTACGCCTAAAACGACTAGCAAAAGGAAGAGTGTAGCTCTTGTATCTGAAAAAGAGACTGGCGAAAAAAGTTGTCTGAAAACCTGGAAGAAAAAGTTGGATTAATTATCAAACGATTCTTGAGAAAAGGTGAGAGAGGACAGAGATGTGAATTTCAAGCATCTGCCAAAGGTTCTTCAGACAAGGACAATTAAAAAGCTGACGAACAGTGTCTTGAATGTCAAGGATATGTTTACTTCAAGATTGAATGTCCTACAGTCAAAAAGAAAATGACTATTCAATGTTACGAATGTAAAGGATATGGGCATACTAAGAATGAATGCATTTCTCGGATGAGTGGTAAATATGCTATTGCATCAATGAGTGAATCTGACAGTGATAGTGATAATGAAGGGGACATTCTGAATCATTTTGTGGCTCGGCTTGGTATTATGGATCTAGAAGAACAAGACAATGATAGTACCAAACAAACAATGGCTCAAACAACTGTTAATCATGAAAATCAAGAAGTTGATAGTGATCAAGGGAAGGATTTATCAATCTTGAACGGGTCTAACAAAGATGTGGAGGAATTAGACTCTGAAGATGAGCTCGATATTGCCCCTGATGATCAAATCAAGCTCTTGGTGGAATCTCTTGTCGATACAAAGGAGGAAAATACTCGTTTGAGATCAGAAAAACAATTGATCATGAGTCAATTGGCTAATGCAGAGAAGGAACTGGCTGATACTAAGACCAAGAGTGCTGAACTTGAAAGACGGTTGTTTGAACAAATGAAACAAGTTAAGATGTTGTCTAAAGGGACCAAGGATCTTGACTATCTACTCACAGTGGGAAGAACAGACAAGGAAAGCTATGGTCTTGTATACAAGGGCACTGTTGTGAGTGAAATCAAGTTTGTTCGTGCATCAAATAGCTCCATTGGTGTTGGCCAAGCTTACAAAGAAGATCACAATCAGCATGTAAAGATGTCACAGTCAAGATCGGGTCTAGCATGGAAGAAAAAGAAGCCTGATCACAGTCTAACAGGATGGAAGAAGAAAGTTTGTTGCTGGTACTGTGGAAAACAAGGCCACATGAAGTTTTAGTGCTTTCGATTTCGTGAACGAATTCAGCAAATATAGAGACTTCAGAAGTTTGCCTATAATGAAAACAACAGAAACCATATGTGGGTAAAAAAATTGGATCTTTACAGCAGGGTTGCGTTTATTGCTGAAAGTGAATTGGATGGCAAGACTAGGAAAGCGATGTGGTACTTTGATAGTAGTTGCTCGAAGCACATGACAAGAGAAGAAGAGACATTGCAAGATCTTGAAAGTGTTAAGGCTGGCAGAGTAACATTTGGTGATGGAGCCAAAGGAAAAATTCGTGCCAAAGGACAGACAACTAGTGCAATGTTTTTGCGATTGACTGATGTTTACCTAGTTGATGGGTTAAAGGCAAATCTAATTAGCATAAGTCAACTCTGTGAAACAGGACTAGATGTTACTTTCACAAGGACTACATGTCAAGCGGTTGACAATCAAGGAGCAGCGCATCTGGAAGGTGTGCTCACAGCAAATGATTGCTATATGTGGGTTCCAGGAACACAGTGTATGATTTCTAGATCAGAGAATGAGACTCAGATATGGCATCAAAGACTAGGTCATATGAATTTTAAGACAATGGCTGAATTATCATCAAAGGAAATAATCAGAGGTCTGCCTAAGCTGAAAGGTAATCGAGACTTTATCTATGGACCGTGTAGTTCAGGAAAACAAGTTAAAACTCAACATAAATTCGTGCCAGATTTCCGATCCAAGAGTGTACTTGAACTCATGCATATGGACTTAATGGGTCCTATTCAGGTTGAAAGTTTGGCAGGGAAAAAGTATATTCTGGTGGTTGTCGATGATTATAGCCGGTACACATGGGTTAGATTCCTTAGAGAAAAGAGTGAATCTTTTGAAAGTTTTCGAATTCTAGCTCTTCAGTTGAAAAATGAATGAGAAGGTATTAAGCATATTTGTAGTGATCATGGGGGGAATTCAAAAATGACGTCTTCAAGACATTTTGTTCAGAGCAAGGAATTGGTCATCAGTTTTCGGCTCCAAGGACACCTCAACAGAATGGAGTAGTTGAGAGGAAGAATAGAAGTTTGCAAGAAATGGCCAGAGCAATACTGCATGGTAGTAATGCACCTAAGTCATTTTGGGCTGAAGCAGTTAATACAGCCTGCTACGTCATCAATAGGGTGTATATTCGCAAAGGAACCACCAAAATGTTCTACGAGTTGTGGAGAGGAAAAATACCTACAGTTCATTATTTTCATGTATTTGGTTGTGTGTGTTATATTCTCAATGATAAGGATCATCTGGGAAAATTTGACTCTCGTAGTGATGAAGCACTGTTTCTTGGTTACTCAGGATCAAGCACAACATTTCGAGTTTACAACAAAAGGACACACACCGTTCAAGAAACTATGAATGTTGTATTTGATGATTCATCTACATTTCCCCTATCTGTTCAACCGCTCGATGATCACAATGACGATAATCAAGAGTCTGATACAGAATCACATACTCAAGAAAAGAGCTCAGCACCAACTACACAGACTCAAGTACACAGGAATCACTCCTCCACAGATGTTATTGGAGAGATTCAGGGGGAAGAGTTACTCACGGAAAGCAGATTGATTTCAAGCAGTTGGCTGGAAGTGCAATCACAAGCTTTGCAGCTTTCATGAATCAACATCAAAGTGTAGTTGATCTAGTTGAACATGCATGTTTTGTCTCGAAACTGGAGCCAAAGACATACAAAGAAGCTCTACAAGAGGACTTCTAGATTTCATCAATGCACGAAGAACTGTCTAATTTCTCAAGACTAAATGTATGGATGCTGGTACCACGACCTGAAAATGTCAACATAGTTGGGACAAAGTGGATTTTTAAGAACAAGATTGACAAAGATGGAAATGTAGTTAGAAACAAGTCTCGACTGGTAGCACAAGGGTACTCACAAGTGGAAGGAGTTGATTTTGAAAAGACATTTGCTTCAGTAGCAAGACTAGAGTCAATTCGCTTCCTGTTCGAAATGGCTTGCAAAATAGGTTTTAAATTGTATCAGATGGATGTCAAGAGTACGTTTCTGAATGACAACTTACAAGAGGAGGTGTATGTTTAACAACCAAAGGGTTTTGAGGACTCTAAGCATCTGAATTATGTGTACAAGCTAAACAAAGCTCTGTATGGACTTAAACAGGCTCCTCGAGCATGGTGTGATCGATTAACTACCTTTCTGGTTAATAATCAGTATGAGAGAGGCAGTGTTGACAAAAGCCTTTTTACCCTAAACAATGAGAAAGGGTTTATAGTCATACAGATCTATGTTGATAACATTATTTTTGGTTCAACTCAGCAGTCGATGGTCGATAAATTTGTTGAAGTGATGACTCGAGAGTTTGAAAAGAGTATGAATGGAGAGCTAACCTACTTCTTGGGTCTTCAAGTTAGACAGACACCTGAAGGTATCTTTGTGAATCAAAGCACTTATGCCAAAAATCTGATTAAGAAGTTTGGAATGGAAAATAGTAAAGCTGTCAGAACACCCATGGGATCAAATGAAAAATTATCGAGAGACGAATTGGGAAAACCAGTTGATGCAACAGCATACAGAAGCTTAATTGGAGGTCTGTTGTACCTTACAGCAAATCGACCAGGCTTGAGTTTGTCTGTTTGTTTTTGTGAGAGATATCAGGCTGAACCAAAAGAAAGTCATCTAACTGCAGCCAAGAGAATACTCAAGTATGTGAACGGAACTTACAAATTTGGTATTTTTTTACTAAAGATACTACTGTGAGTCTTAGAGGTTACTGTGATGCTGACTGGGCTAGAAGCGTAGATGATCGAAAGAGCACTAGCGGAAGATGTTTCTTTATGGGAAATAACTTGATTGCATGGTTTAGCAAAAAACAAAACTGTGTATCCTTGTCCACAGCAGAAGCAGAGTACATTGCAATGGGAAGTTGTTGCACTCAACTTCTGTGGATGAAGCAAATGGCTGCTGATTATGGTATGTCTACCGAAACGTTGCTTGTGTATTATGACAATCAAAGTGCTATTTTTATTGCTAAAAATCCAGTTCAACACACTCAAACTAAACACATAGACACATGTCATCACTTTATTCGAGAACTTGTTGAAGAAAAACTGGTTAAGCTTGATCATGTGAGCACTGAGTATCAATTGGCTGATCTGTTTACAAAACGTTTATCTTTCAATCGTTTTATTCAGTTGAGAAATGCAATTGGTGTTTGTGAGTGCTAACTTTAATTAAAAGGGTGTCTGTAAAGCAGATATTTTGTAAGGACTTGATTCTGAGAGAAGAAGGCAGACACTTGAAAAAGGCCAGACAGATATCAAGATTGATCGAGCTAACGGAAAATAGCTGCCCATCATACTGTCACTGTGGTTAATAGTACATTGAGTTCTCAAATGTTAGGAAAAGGAGGTCAAACAGCTGAGGAGAGCTATTGTATCAGTACGCTGCGAAGTCAAGTGATGCTCTGATACAACACTGTGTCAAAGACCAGTGAATGTTGTGAAAGTTTGAGTTGTGAAGTCAAGTGATACTCATGCTTTCCATTTCTTGTGAATTTTGTTTTAAAAAAATAAATAAAATAAATAAATAAAAGCGAGACTCTCCAAAAGAAATTCTAGCTGCCTGATCCGTTTGATTCTTTAGGATGCTGCTAAACAAAGTGATAAAGGCATGATGGTGTGAAAGTCTAGCCATTACATCTTGATCTTGATCGTACGTCTCACAAAGTTAGAAGTCTTGCTGGGCAGTCTCAGAAATTCGGGTCCAATGAGCAAAGTCTGTTCATGCAGAGGTAAGCTTAATTCATAAGTGTGATAAACGATCTTTAAAATTTGTGAATATGTGCTCACTTGAATTTAATTTGATTGTAAATCTCTGTGTTCATATGGTTGAGGTTAATCTGGGTCCCTCAAGTGAATTCATGACTCCTGAACAAATTCGTTATCGAAGGGTTGCTGTGTATTAAGTAGTTGATGTTTATTCTATTACTTGTGAGCACTAACAGTTCAATTCGAAAGAATTAGAAAAACTCTTTGTTTTGTGTGTTCACAATTTAGGCCCAATTACTCAAGAGGCGGTTTGTCAAGGATAAATGGCACGATTTCAGAGAGTAGAAAGTGCAACAGTCAAAAGAAACCAAAGAGAAGATAAAGAACTCTCTCTCTCCGTCTGTCAAAAACTAGGGTTTCTGTTTCGTAATCAGAGGATATCGATGGAAGGATTTCAAGAAATTACAGCACTTGGACTGTCTCTAAGAGATATCATCCAATACGCAACAAATCAGGAACGAGCAATTTCTTGTATCGACCCAGAGGTTTGCAACTTCCAACGAATGTGATTCGCGAAGAACCGGTTCAAGATTCAGAGGTGCAACCAATGGAGGTTGATGCAAAGCAGAAGTCAGAGGGTGGCGATCTTAGGGAAAGTTCTCTGTCACTGATTCGACCCAACGAATTTTCACGTGCAGCTGTTGGTGAAGAGGGTGAGAAAACCGAGGAGTTGGCAAAGCCAACCGTTCGATCGCCAATCACAATGCAAGGTGCGACTTCCCCGATTCACGGTAGAGACAAAGAACTCAAAGACCTAGAGGCAAAATCGAAACTGGATGAGTCTATTCTGATTCCAGAGTTCAACTCCACAGCACCAGAAGATCATGTAAATGCAACGGTTGAAGTTGAAGAAGAGGTTGAAGTGATATTGGTCTCGAAAGCTTCAATTTCAAAGAACATAGATCTGCGAACAAGTCGCAAGCGTCGATTGGTGGACGATGTTGGGTCTGTGAATCGTAAAATCCGTTGTATAGGCAAGGCAGAGACCTCAGCTCAGTCGCCAGATGCAGAATTTGATCAGAAGGTCTTTAGTTCCTCAGATGCTTATCGAAGGTACAAGCTCTATTCTTCTTCTAGTGAAAGATTCATAGTTGAGCATGCGTATACATTTGAGGATCAGGAAACGGAATTAGTTCAATTGCTCAAAGACTTAGGATTGTTTGAATCTTTGGATACGGTAGTTGATTACTCAACTGATATTTTGTTTGAGCTTTTGGCAAATATGCCGTATCACACACAAGAGAGTGATTCTTGGATCGTTTTTCTGAGAGGGTATGAGTATGAAATCTCAGCTGAGAAGATTAATGAGGTATTAGGATCTCCAAATGTGATTGATCGCTCGAATCCTCAGAAGCTTGAGGGAATTTTGTCTGAAGATATAGTCAAAACAGTCACTTGAGGAGTGATCAAGAATCTGAATAAAGTCAAGAAGGCTCATTTGGTGAAGTTCTATTCTCAGCTTTATACTTTCTGCTGCACAAACTTGCTCCCAACATCAAACGAGGGCTATGTCAGTATCCTGAGACTCCAACTTGCATACAAGATCAGGACCAGAACTCCATTCAATCTGGATAAAGTTATCTTCAGTCAGATCAAGAAGGTTGCTGCATCAACAAAATATTCCAAGTCTAAGTTGTATTTGCTGTATCCATCGCTCCTTACTTGTCTGCTTGCCAGTCAACATGAAGTACCAGTTGCAATCACTTCGGTACCAAGTGGAAAGCTCAAAGAAAAGAAGCAGAAAGGAAAAGCCAAGGCATCAATAACAGAGGAATCGTACACAATCAAGGAGCTGCTAGAAACGATTCTGGTTATGTCTGAAGAGATTACACATTTGTGCAAGAATGTACTTAAAGGTTAGTTCTTTTGTATAACTTGCTTGTTGATAATAAAATTGTGATTTTGACTTGTGTGATATTAAGCAGGGGGAGTAAAGCTTCAGGAGTCAGATCAAGACTATGTTGATTTGTCTGATTGAGGGGGAGAAATGATTTAGGGGGAGAGCTATTGTTTAGCTCTACTTTTTTGCCAATCTGTGGCATTCTCTTTGTTTGTTTTGGCTGATAAAACTCTTGGTTCCTTAATTCTCGTTATCACCTGTTTGATAACACATTTTACATATTTTGGATAGTAATTTGAATGCGGATTTATGGTTTATCTGATTAGAACTTTATCTCTGTTTTTACTTCTAATTCTCAAACTGTTGTTAGAAACAACAAGTTTTGTCAAGTGTTTGAAAATAACAGGTTTCGAGCTTAGATATCACCTCAAGTCAAAAAAGGGGAGATTGAAGTTGGTAAAAGTTCACATGATTCAACTTATTGGGGACAAGAGAGAAGCACGTAGAGTGGAAGTGTTTTGAAATTTAAAATTCGAATGTATGATAAGAGTTATCAAAAAGGAAATCTTATCAAGGAAGATATGAAGAAGATTTAGTGGGATTCCGAAAAACTAGGAAACAAACTAATGAGGTCTTCCATTATAAAAGAGATCTCGATTGTAAACCGAGAGACTCACGAGCTTAGGCATTAAAAGTTTGTGAGAATCTCGTTGATTGTTTTGGCTTTAGGTTATCGGTTTCATTAAAGTAGTTTTTAGATCGATAGGTTGAAGACTAGTCGATTACTAGGATTGTCTTTTGTAGAAAATAAATTATTAATAAAAACGTAATTCTTTGTTGAAATTAGTTGTTGCAAATCATATTCCATTTTCAAAGATTTGAGATTTACATAGTTTAAATTATGAATCAAATTTTATTGATAAAAAAATATAGGTATCATATTCCATATAAAAAATAGCTAGTGCTTTGAGCAAGATAGTCTTATATTAGACATAGTAAATGATAGAATATGAAAACAATATTCCACGGTCAAGACAAAACTCTTAATTGTCTATGTATATTTATTTTCCAATTGTACAAATCTCTCAACGTTTATATATACCAAACTATACTCAATAATAAGATAAGCGATTCCCATATCTCAATATGATATTAGAGCCTTCTCTAGGTTTTTAACATAGCCACTATTTTTCTTCTTCTCTTCCAACTCCCTGTTTCTCTTCTTCTCTATTTTCTCGCTTCCTTAAATTCTCCGTTTTTGATTTATGTCTGCTTTTTTTCTGCTCTCATGGCTAATGACTCAACTGCTGAAAGCACCATGATATTTAATGTTACTAATCCGCAAGCAACATCACCAAGCCCACATCGACCAACTATTTGATGTGGAGGATTCAGATTCGTGCTTTTATTCGAGGACAGTAATTACATCCATTCATAGATGGTTCTACATACATCCCTACGTCCAATTTCGTCACCAATGATGTTTCAACGCCAAATCTAGCATATACTCTACGACAATGTCAAGACTGTCTACTCTATAGTGCTCTGTTAGGAGCTCTTTCCCCTTAGGTTCAATCCACTATGTCAACTGCAACCACTACAAAGGAGATCTAGGAAAGTTTGGCTGAAGCATTTGTTAATCCAACTAGGGGTCACATACGACAACTCAAACATCAACTTCACATATGTGTCAAAGGAACCAAGACTATTAGTGAATATCTCCGACTCATGAAGGCCAAATCTGATGATCTTGCACTTCTCGGAAAGCCTCTCGATGCAGAGGATCTTTTTGAACAAATACTTGCTGGCTTGGGTGAAGAATACAAGGCAGAAATTGATGCAATCAATGGCCGTGACAATCTGATTTCCTATACTGAGCTTTATGAACAATTATTAATCCGTGAAGCCATGATTCTCTATACCGAGTCATCATCTGTTGCACCGGTTGTTGCCAATGCAGTCAATACTCGCTCTTGCCAGCACCAACGTCCCAACAACTTCAATTCAAACCATAACAACAACTCATCTCAATATTATAACAATAACTTCAATTCTCAACAGTAACCTCGCTTCAACAAACCGTACAACATAAAGTGTCGGGCATATGGTGTTCAAGGGCATAATGCCAAGTATTACCCAGAATTTTGTCTTGTTTGTGGACAAGGACCATCACCACAATAACAACCTCCACCCGCTCAACACTACCCTATGCAGAACTACAACCCACATGTTCAGCCTTGGAAACAGCAACAATTACAATATACTCCTAGGGCCAATATTGCTATGCTCTCGGACCCTTCAACATGGTTAGTGGACTCCGGAGCCTCGCATCACATGACATCGGATCTCAGTAATCTTGCAGCACATTAGCCGTATGGTGGTCGTGACGATGTGCATCTCGGTGATGGCTCATCTCTGCCAATCACTCACTCTGGTTCTTTTTCTCTACCTTCATATACTCATCCACTTCACTTCAATAACGTCTTATGTGTTCCTTCTTTTGATATAGTTTAATATCTGTCTTTTAATTATGAAATACTAATGATGTAGCTGTTATATTTACACCCATTTAATTTATGGTTTGGGATTTACAAGCGGGAGCTGTTTGCTTGGAAGGAAAACCTAAAGACAGTACTTATGAATGACCTCATCACTCGCCTACAACACCATCTCTAGCGTTTGCTTCAACTGTCAAGATTTCTCTGTCCGATTGGCATTCTTGCCTTGGACACCCTGCTTCACCTATTTTACAAAAACTAGTTTCTTAGTTTGCTTTACCTATTTCGAACAATGCTTTACTTGTTACTCCTTGCAATGCTTGCTCTATTAATAAAATGCATAAGTTACCATTTAAATCTTCTTCATTAACATCTTATTCGCCTATAGATATTGTTTTCTCTGATGTGTGGACTTTACTTGTTATGTCTATTGATGGTTTTAAATATTATGTGATATTTGTTGATAATTTTACTAGGTACACATGGTTATATCCTTTAAAACAAAAGTCTCAAGTTTTCAATGTTTTTACAAGTTTCAAAAATTTAGTAGAAAATAGTTTTCAATCCAAATTACGAACACTGTATACAAACAATGGGGTGAATACATTGGTGTACAAACTTTTGTCTCAAGTCATGGAGTTTTTCATACGACAAGTCCATCCTACACGCCTGAACATAACAGGATTGCTTAAAGACATCATCGACACATTGTCGAGACTGTCTGCCCCTTATGTATCACACATCAATGCCAAAGTCCTATTGGACATATGCTCTGGTACTGCGGTATACTTTATTAATCGCATGCCATCACAAACCCTTGAGTTTCAAACTCCCTTTTACCGTTCGTATGGTTCAAATCTGAGTTATCAAAACCTTTGTATTTTTGGTGTCTCTGCTTTCCTTGGTTAAAACCTTATACGTCTCACAAACTAGCTGATAGATCAACTCCTTGTGTCTTTCTTGGTTACTCTTTAACTCAACATGCATATTTGTGTCTAGATAGGAAAACATCTCGCATATATACTTCTCGCCATGTTATTTTTCATGAAACAGTGTATCCATTTGCGGGCCACGCACATATTGAAGAGGTTCAATCCACCGATGAGACTCCTACTCCAGTCCACAAAGCCCACAGTTTCAGTTCTCCCTCTATTAGGTCCTTTGCTTCCACCTCAAGCAACAATACCTACCTTTCCAAGCACGACCTCTTCCACTCCTGAAGAAACACAACTCGAGCATGTACCTCAAGAAGTGTCTAGTCCTGCTACTATGCAGACGGACTCCTCGCCAGGTCGATCACCCTTACCCAAGCCAAGAGCATCGCCAAACTCAACTTCACGATCACCAAGACATGTTGCGGACACCACTTCACAACATCCACTACTTCGGAAAAGTACAAGGGTCAAGAAACCGGTTTAGAAACTAAATATTCACACTACCGTTGCTACACTCACTAATAATATGCTGAAGTCTGTAGCTGAGACTCCCAAATTTCCTCATTAGCGCAAGGCCATGAGTGATGAAATCAACTCGCAAATAAGGAATCATACATGGGATCTTGTTCATAAAACTAATGCTACAAATGTTGTTTGTTGCAGGTGGATCTTTACAATTAAACAGAAACCCAATAGCACGATAGATCGCTACAAAGCTCGCTTGGTGGCCAAAGGATACAATCAAAGACCAGATATGGACTTTCAAGATACATTCAGTCCCATTGTTAAGCCAGCTGCCATTCAAATTGTGCTCATCACTATGGTTACAAGAGATTGGCCTCTCAAACAACTAGACGTCAATAATGCCTTTCTCCAAGGTCATCTCAATGAAGAAGTATATATGATGCAACCGCAGGGGTTTCAAGACAAAGATAATCCAGCTGCAGTATGTAGGCTACGTAAAGCTGTATACAGCCTCAAACAAGCACCTCGGGTTTGGTACACGGAGTTTCGAAACTTCCTTCTCCTCTCCAACTTCAAGAACTCTGTCGTCGACCCATCCTTATTTATCTACAACAAGGACAATATACTCCTCTACATGCTTGTCTATATTGATGACATAGTCGTCACGGGCAATAGTCCGGAACACATATCCCGGTTTATCACTTCCCTTTCTACTCATTTTTCTCTTAAAGATTTAGGTGATTTGTCATATTTTTCTTGGCATAGAAGTTACTCGTACAAAACAAGGTCTACATCTTAACTAATGTCGCTATGTTACAGATCTTCTTCAAAAGACACATATGGAAGACGCGAAGCCGATGCCAACACCGATGTGCTCAAGCTCCTCCCTCACTTTCCTCTCCCAAAATCCTCTCGCCGATGCCATGGAATTTCGCACCATTGTTGGCAGCTTACAATATATCTCTCTCACAAGGCCGGGTATCTCGTTTGTTGTCAACAAACTCTCACAGTTCATGCATAGACCCACGAAGGATCATTGGTCAGCAGTCAAACGCGTGTTATGTTACCTTTCACGCACTAGCTCACATGGGATCTCTCTTCGGCCAACAACAAACCAGATTTACATGTTTTTACTGATGTAGATTGAGGAGGTAACAAGGATGACTACACCTCTACTACTGCATACATTGTCTATCTTGGAAGCCACCCCATCGCGTGGTCCTCAAAGAAGCAAATGGGGGTATCACGATCCTCCACTGAAGCCGAATATCGATCACTTGCCTCCACCACTGCAGAGATCTGTTGGATATCCTCACTAATGAGTGAACTCGGTCTTCAACACACTACCAAGCCAGTCATATATTGTGATAATATTGGTGCCACTTATCTTGCAGCCAACCCCGTCTTCCATTCCCGTATGAAACACATTGCCTTAAATTATCACTTTGTTCGACAGTTTGTACAAAATGGTCAACTTCGAAGCATGCATGTCACCTCAGCCGAACAGTTAGCAGACGCCCAAACCAAGCCATTGCCTCGTCTACAGTATTAGAAACTCCTTGTCAAAATCGAAGTCACTTCCGACTGTCCATGATAGAATATAGAAACAATATTCCCAACAGTGACAAAACTCTTAATTGTCTATGTATATGTACTTTCCAATTGTACAAATCTCAAATCTCTCTGTATATATACCAAATTATACTCAATAATAAGATAAACGATTCCCATATCTCAATAGTAAAATCTTGTTTATTTTCATACCAGACTTAGTACTTTGTTTTGATTTATTAATACGGTATATCCAAACCGAACCAACCGAAGGAAAAAAATGCTTCATTAACAAAATTACAGAGAAAGCTACAGAAGTACTTGAAGCCAAGAATGTGTAAAGTTTATATTTTTAAAGGAATCATCTACCATAGAATATAAACAATACGAATGGTAGTTTATGGGCCTTCTTTCTTGTTCTCATGTGGCTTTCATTGTTGAAACTACTGTACCAAACAAGTCCTCTGCCAATTTCTGTGGACCAGATAAATCTCGGATTTTCGCCAATGCTTTGCGCTTACCGGTTAAGAATTCCAGCAAGAAGGTGGTATGCCTTGTTTCTCAAACCATTCAGACATGCGGAAACGATCATGAAGTGTTGGTCTTACATCATCTTCCTCCGACAGTTGCTTCAGAAGTGGAAGAATAACGTCCAAAAGCTTCAGGTTTAATAACCCGATTAGTTTCCAAAAGTAAACATAATCAAAAGGGTTCCAAATGTATGAGAAGAGTAATTAACAAATAGAGACCTGAGTGTCATTTGGCTGCCCTGCAGAGAATGCAATACACGGAATCCCATTGGATGGTTGCAATAAAAAGCTGAAAGGATTGTTGTCAACGATTACTGTCCTACACATATTCTTTGATGTGCTTAACAAATCCTTAACGTGATCTCGGTATTGCCTGAATAGAAACAGCAAACAATGTATTACAAAATCTCATTAACCTACCACATGTTGGAGTTTTAATAAAGCAGAGCAACAAAATTCTAGATGGCTTACGTGCTGACAGTTGAAGGTCTATAGAGTCGGTTGTTGAGCACTTTCCTGGTATCTATTCTGTCAACTAGCGGTCTCGCATATCCTGCAGGCGGGAAACATGATATTTCAACTGTGAGGATTGTAAATTTGAGGACAGAACACAGCATTGAGAGGTCAGTAGATCAACAGACCTTCCAGACCAGCTGTAAACAGAACAAGATCTGCAAACTGGCTGAGTTGCTCTAAGAACTCGTGTAATCCAGGACGCTCAAAGACGGTGACATAATTGATCTTAGGTTTCCCATCACATTCCTTAACAAACAAGAGTGAGTTGTGTCATAACACCGAAAAATCAACATAACGTGAATCAACTTGAAAACAATATATTCCGAAATAAACCTTGTCCGTTGATACGCACTCTAGTTCGAACCACTTTAATCCAGCTTCAATGGCTTGATTGCGTAAAGCAGCAGGTAAACTGGACGTCTCATATGCACACACTAATGTCTCATCCAAGTCTAGAACTACCTGCAAACACATCTTAAGTTCTCAAACTACTTCTTCTAAAACTACTAAGCAAGCATACTAGAGTTGATCTCATTACCAACGTAGTTCCCTATGCATCAATTTATGAGCTTTGATAATCACAGGAAACTACATCAAAATCCAATTCAAGCCTACTTTACTACTTTACTAAAAATCTTCTTTTGGTAGGCAAAATCTCAAAGCAAAATCTACATGTTAAAATATACATCATTACTAACTAGTTTAGAATTGTATGCTTCAGCAGTAGAACTCTTATCACAGATGGTATTTTCTGTGTAGACTTGCTTCTGCAGATGTTATCACATCTTTTACACATAAGGCGTACACAAATGAAACGAATGAAGTAAACCAGTAGACTACTCACGGCATCTCAAAATTGGAAAATAGATGAACAAAATTGATGTGTATCATGACAACATAGTGAACTTTTTCAAAATTTGAGGTCATAGGTTCTGAAGTCAGTAGAGCAAACTTAATTCAAGCAATAAAATGTCAAAATCAAACTACTCCAAAAGACTTTGACCAATCAGAGAAGAACTAAAAAAAAACGAAAATTCAAACATACGTTGAGTCTTTGGAAGCGGCTGTTGCGTTCGCCATCGCTAGAAGAAGAAGTGGTGGATGAGATTTCGACGGTGGTGGGAGAATCGGCAGGTCTATCAAGTAACTCAATAACCGGTAAGGGCTTGAAACCATCGGCGGTGGCTTTAGCAGAAGAAGAGAGAAGAGGTTGATAACCAACAGCACGAAGGATCTGAAGAAAGATCTGATAAAAGAAAGCGAGCCAGTTCACAAAAGACTTCCAGACTTGAAAGGAACGAGGCGAGTAAACAACATCGGCCTGAGTTAACTCGGCCATAAGAGTCAAGAAGGAACCAAAATTGAGGAGGCTCGTATCTGAAAAAGGTGAGAAGAGAGAGAGACCTGAAGCAATCAAAGGTTTTTTGGGTTTCTTCTTATTCTTCCTTTTGCTTTTTGTTTTCTCTCTATCGAATGATAATTATTTGCTTTTAATTTTTTTTAATTTTAATTAGAGAAGAGAGGGAGGTTTGGGTGGCTATGGCGATGTTTCGATGAAGTCCTTTGAAAATGACATTTATGATATATTCCACGCGCCCACTTGGGCCTTTTTTTTTTTGGTTACATAATGTTATTTTTTATCTTTTATCTGATTTGATTGAAATACTAAAAATAGAATACAACCATAGACATCTAAAGCGGACAAAATACGATAATATTCTCAGTTACTAAACCCTAAATCTTAGAAGCGAAATATCTAACTATTAGAAAAAATAAAGATAGAGCAACTAAGAATAAGACTCGATATAAAATGAATCAAAATCGATAAACGATATCTTCACTAGACAGATAGAACCAAAGTGACAGACGATATCTCCTATACTGAATATGTCTTCTTCACAAATAAGAACATGATTCTGAACCAGCTGAGGATCACACAAATCAAATCGGAAGAGGCGAAGGCGATGATAAACTGTACACGAATGGTAACATACGACTGGAAGACGCCAAACAAAAACCCTGCAGACTAGACCACGATCTAAGCCTCGTAGTAGAGATAAGGAGCATACCAAACTTGAACCTGAAGATACTAGAACTCAAAGAACCGCATCAGACCAAAATCCAAAGATATCACAAATCAAGCAAAGGAGGAAAATCATTTATAACGAGTCTAAACCAAGAAGCAACATACTAAACTAAATCTAAGCCCCAACCTAAACAGGGAAAAAAGTGAGAGGAAGCAATGTAGATCCAATGACGAAATCTCACCAGAGCACTACAAACCCACCATCAAAGATCCCGAATAGCCATAGAGACAAGTCCGGACTTCCTCACTGGCGTAAAGAGAAAAGGACACGGTAGCCTACTCAACACCTCCCTCGAAACCACAAAAAATAAACCAAAATAGATAGTAATAGAGGCACCATGGACGGCGAGACAGAAGGGTGGATGTCGACGCTGATGCTATGTAAGCCACTGGTCATCGACGCCAATTGTGGCGACACAAAATTTCTAGATCTAGGTTGGATGGGAGAAAGACTTTTTGTAAGATACTACTAATATAATACTATTATCACAAATAATTAATGTTAAAGAAATAATTTGAAGATATCAGAAATATTATTGGATTTGACAAAAAAAATTAGGAAAATATAATTTCATGACTATAAATTTTCAGTGTTCTGATTGTAGGGCATTGTAGCACAAATCTTGATACAATTATCCCTACAACGTACCACATTTGCATGCGATTTTTTTATCAGAGAAGATACTTATTACTTTGTGTCGGACAAGATAATGGGTGAACTTTCTCCATAAATTTTATTGAATAAATCAAATCAAGAACGTGAAGGTTTGTTTTAACCTGTAACAAAAAGGTTAATGGGCATTTAGACTTAAAGCTCAAGTTACAAAAGACTACTTGAAGAAGAGAAGAATTGGATCAATTTTGGATTTTCGGTGAGGGAGCCCATGAAGCATGTTGGACCTTAAGTTTTTTTAACAAACTTAACATCTTTTTATTCTGTTCCAGCTCGAGTACTTCCTCTGTTTTTAATTAGTTGATGTTTTACAAATTTCACACATATTAAGAAATTTTGTGAAATGACATTATACACTTATTTATTACTTGATTATAAAAAAATTAAAGAAGTGAGAAGACAAAGAAAAAAAATTAAATAAGGGCAAAATAAGAAAATTTAGGTCAATTATGCATTGAAAATGCAAAATATCAACTATTTAAAAACAAAATTATTTCCTAGAACATCAAGTAATAAAAAACAGAGGGAGTATTCTTTTTCATTTGTTCTGATTGATTGGAAAATTTTCTCCATTGTAATTAGAAAAAACCACAATGAAAAGCTAGTGAATTATGGAGTTAACATCTAAAGAGATGTACGCAACTATTTGAGGAACTCTATAATTTTCTTGTGTCTTTACTTGCCTTTGATTCTATATCTTTCACAAGTTCTTCTTCAAAATCGCACAACTAAATCTTGGAATTCAAGTTAGAAATTGTTATCTTCAGCTCTGATTCTTTTCCAAGTTGTATCAGAGAACCGTGGTTAGGGAAACGATCTGGAGCAACAAGAATCAACAACTAATGACTTAAGAGGAAGAAAGTTCGAAGGATCTTACCAGTTTAGTAAAAGAAGATTGCACGAATTATCAAGTTTGAGGCTAATCTTTGGTGATAATATAAAGCGACACAGAGGCAACTGCATTCATCGAAAAAACAAATCAAAGAATTTGATTAGCGACTCATTCAGATAGAATCAAGGAGTTAAATCATAATTTGTCTTTCTCTTTAATCGAAATAATCTCATTGAAACTTTCAAGTTTAATTTCAAAAAATTTGGATTAGTTTGGTTCATGAACATTATTGTTATTGGCTCATTGTTTTGTAGGTAATAAATCAAGATTTGTCTCGTAACAAGCAAATGGAACCAACAATAGGAAAGTTTGAGTTTGATAGGTTCGATGGAAAAAGGGACTTTGGTTTGTGGAAGTATCCAGTATTGGGACAATTTGATATTCAAGGGTTATTGTCAGTTCTAGAAGAAGATAATGAGGAAGAACATATTATTGAGGAAACAACTGTAAGAGATAAAGAATCAGGAGATCAAGGTAGAAAAGTCAAGTGCTAGTGCAAAAGATCCGAAGTGGGAATCAAAAGACAAAGCAGCAAGAAATCTGCTCAGTTAGTGCCTTACAGATTCAATCCTTAGAAAGATAATACATGAACCTACATCTTTCTCGCAGTAGAAGGCTCTATAAAAAATCAAACAAAGATAAAAGCAAAGAAATTTTACTTGAAGAGGCAGTTCTCATGATATAGGATGGATAAAGACAATACTATAGAGGCAAACCTTGACAAGTTCCTTAAGTTAATGGTGATCTTGAGAGCCTAAAGGTCACAATTCAAGAAGAAGACCAAGCGATGCATACACTTCAGTTTGAAAATACTAAGGACACTCTAACAAGGGATGATATCATAACTGGGGTATATGCATGGAATCAAACCTCAAAAAAAGGTTTGCTGTACAAGAAAAAGAATACAGCAGAAGGGTTAGTAGTAGAATCCAGAGGAAAATCTGAAAGTAAGGGTAGTAAAAAGGGCAGAAATAAATCAAAAAGCCGAGTTAGATCACAAAGTAAGCCAAAAGGAAATTCTAAAGCTTGTTGGACGTGTGGTTCTGAAAGTCAGTGGAAAAGAGACTATCCATAGAGTAGGAAGAATGGTGATAATGTCAAAGGTCAAATTCTACATATTTCACAGTTGCTTTGCCGGAGTCATCAGCTTATGTAGCAAGTCTCATTTCAAGCACTGAAGAATGGGTTATGGATCCTGGTTATACCTTTCACATCACTCCTAATAGATATGTACTCTCAAATTTCAAAGAATTAGAAGGGAATGTAGTTCTAATGGGAAACAATACATTCTGTTTGGTGAATGGAATATGAAACATCACAATTAACAATGATGATGGTTCACAAGTTATACTAAAGGACGTGAGGTATATGTAAAATATGAGTAGAAACTTGATCTCGTATAGTCAGTTGGAACAATCGGGTTGTTACTACAAAGAAAAGAATTTCACGATAGATTTCTATAAAGGAGGAAAGAAAATTCTAATAAGAGCATATCAGAATGGTTTATATTATCTTGAAGAAAAAGTGCAAAGACCTCAAGCATATGTAGTAGAGAAACAAACTAACATCACAGAGAAATGGCATAGAAGACTTGCTCATAGGAATCAAAAATCTATGGAAACTTTGGTCAGAAAAGGATATATCAAGAATGAGAAAATCAAAGACATCGGATTCTGTGAAACATGTGCTCTTGGAAAGTCTCACAAACAAAGTTTTAAGAGGTCAGAAAGTGTTCAAAAGGAATTCTGGACTACATTCACTCCAATCTTTGGGGATCTCCTCATTTCACGCCAAGTATAGCAGGTTAATAATATTACATAAGTTTTATTGATGACTATTCTAAAAAAACTTGGGTGTACTTTTTGAAAACTAAAGATGAGGCATTTCAAAAGTTTTTGGAATTAAAAACATTAGTGGAGAATCAAACAGAAAAGAAGATCAAGTGCTTAAGGACATATAACGGCTTAGAATTCTGCAATGTAAAATTCGATCAGTTATGTAGAGACTCAAGAATCAAAAGACATAGAACTTGTCCCTATACATCCCAACAAAATGATGTCTCAGAAAGGATGATAGAACAATCATGGATAAAGTGAGATGTATATTAACAGATTATAACATAAGGTGGAGAATTTGGGGTAGAGGCTACAACAATAATTTATGTTATAAATAGGTCTCTCTCTTGATCTATTAATTTTGAAATTCCAGAAGTAGTTTGGACTGACATGAAACTCAATTACAATTACCTAAGAGGTTTTTGGTTGCATAGCTTATGTTCATACAATAAAAAAAAAGATCAGTCCAGATGGTAATCAGAAAAACTAGGTTGTTGATGTTGAATCAGATATAGAAGAGGAAGAAGAAGTATTAGATTCAAAAATACAAGGAAGTTCATGTCAGAATTCGGAGACTACAAATGATAACAAGGATCATGAAATCTCATAGCTCGTGATAGACATATGAGACATATTAAACCACCTTCTAGGTTTGAGGATGTAGACTTCACTATGTATGCTTTAGCAAGCTTGGAGATCATAAATCTTAATGAACCAAAAAAGTATCAAGAAATGCATTGAAAATTATTTTTGGAAGGTGGAATGGATGAAGAAATGAACTCCTTGAAGATAAATTTCACTTGGAACCTAAGTCACAAACCTAAGGATTAGAAGGTTATCGGGTGTATATGGATATACAAGCTAAAACCAGGAATCCCAAGAGTTGAGAAACCTAGGTTTAAAGCTAGATTGGTGGGCACAAGGATATTCTCAAACATTAGGTATTGACTACAACGAAGTTTATGCACCAGTACTGAAACATACTCTATTAGAATCCTACTTTCAGCTTTGGGAAAGTTTAACATGAAACTAGAGAAAATGGATGTTAAAACATCTTTCTTACATGGAATCCTAAAATAGACTACTTATATAGAAAAACAAGAAGGATATGTTGAGAAAGGTAAAGGGGAGAAAGTGTGTTTACTAAAGAAGTCACTATACAGACTAAAACAATTACCTAGAGAATGGAACCGCACGTTTAATTAATTTGCGATTAAGAAAGGTTTCAGGAAGAGCGAGTACGATCCTTGTGTCTACTTCAAAGGTAATAAACCAGAAACGAAAATTTATTTACTCTTATATGTTGATGACATGCTTTTGGAGCTGTGAGAAAGTCAGAGATTGAAAAGCTAAAGGGGATGTTGAAATCAGAATTTGAAATGAAAGATTTGGGTCAAGCGAGAAAAACAACAGGAATGGAAATCATAAGAAACCAAAAGGAAGGTTCTTTAATTCTTTCTCAAAAGGAATATTTGTTGAAAGTTTTAAAAGTCTTTTAATATGGAAGACTGGAGGCCAGTACAGACTCCCACATGTTCTCATTTCAAAAATTCAGAAATCAACAACAGAAGAAGAAAAGGCTCAGGAAAAAGATATGGAAAGTGTACCTTATGCTAGTGTTATTGGGAGTTTGATGTACTCCATGATTGGGTCGCATACAAATGTTTCCCATGGTATTGATCTCGTTAGCAGATACATGCCAAAGCCAAACAAAAACAATTGGTTAGTGGGTTATGTGATTCAGATTATCATCAAATTTAGATCATAGAAGATCAATTTTTTGGTTTTGTCAATCACAGTTGGTGGAAATAAAGTAAGCTAGAGATCAAGATTGCAAAAGGTGGTAACCTTATCAACAACAGAAGCAGAGTATATCTCATTACTAGAAGCAAGCACAAAAGCAATATGGTTACGAGGTTTATGTGAAGGACTGCATTTCAAGCCATAAACAATTGAAATATATTGTGATCCTTAGAGTGCTATTCACATAGCTAATAACAGAGTTTGCAGTGGAAGGACAAAGCATGTTCAAATCAATTACAATTGCATTCGAGATGTAATTGATGAAGGAATGGTAAAGGTCATCAAGATTCACACCTTAGTGAATGTAGCAGATATGATGACCAAAGCTTTACTAGGAGAAAATTTCATAGACTGCCTTAAATCTTTGAAAATGATGAGATCTAGTAAAATCTCAGCAAAGTTTTGCCTTTGTACCAAAAAAAGGAATGAAAAGATGAAAACTTGTTCTGTTATTTATTGGTGCAGATAAAAACAAAAAAAAAACAAAAGGTAAAAACTTGTTTCATATGAACAAACCTATAATCTTTGCATGTTGGTTTGTGGTGTCTCTTCTTAACAGGAAATTTCACCGGAATGGTTTTCTCTTCAAAGCTTGAAGGAGATCCAGTTGCTTCTTGAAGTTTGTTTCAGAAAAGATGAAAGGTTCATTTTCATTTTTTTCAGATCAAAAAGGTCCAGAGAGCTGAAAGAATGATGATCTTAGTGTTTAGATTATCATTGGAGTTTTCTTTGCAGTGAACAGAGTTATGGATTTTATCTTCGGTGAAGAAACTTGTCTGAGCTTAGGTTCAGCGGTAAAGATAACTAGGTTTTCTGTTGTTCGCTGACAAGTTTGCAACAAAGGTAGAGTTTTGTGAAGGTTTGTTTGAATCTGTCACAAAAAAGTTTAATGGGCTTTTGGACGAAAAGCCCAAGTTACAAAGACTAATCTCTTTTCTTTTAAAAAGATAAGAGAATGCGTAATTGAAGAAGAGAAGAATTGGATCAATATGGGATCTTCACTGATGAAACCCATGAAGTTTGTTGGACCTTATGGATTTTTTAACAAACTTAACGTCTTTTTGTTTTGTTCTAGCTCGAGTCCTTTAAGTAGTCTTTTTCTTTATTCTGTTCTGATTGATCGGAAAATCTCCTCCATTGTAATCTGTAAAAACCACAAAGAAAAATCTAGTGAATTTTGGACTCAACATTCGAAGAGAGATATACCCAATTCTTTGGAGAACTCTATCATTTTCTAGTGTCTTTTCTTACCTTTGATTCTCTATATCTCACAAGTTCTTCTTCAAAATCGCACAACTAAATCTCGGAATTCAAGTTAGAAATTGTTATCTTCAACTCTGGTTTGTTCACAATGAAAATATGGAAAGACTCTCACAATTCAATATTAACGGAAGAGAATCAAAGGTCTCAACATTACTCTTTTTGAATAGGTTCCATCTATCTTTTTCACATCTTCCTAGTCTTGATTATTTTGAAATCACCTTCTTCCCACCATTGTTATAAAACTATCTTCTCTCTAGGGTTTGCATAAATTACCAAAACCACCATTGTCACCATTCCAAGATAAAACCTCAAATTTGTACAAATTTTTTTGGTTTTGTGTTCCTTTAGGATTGCATTGTTTTTGTTTTGCTGATTTATTTAGTGGTTTTGCATTTTTGATTTCTTTATCGGCACCCAACCCTTCAACTTTCGTGTGTAGAGGGTGGAGATTCCAATTTCTAGTCAATTAGTGAGCTTAATAAGTAGATCACTACATATTTATGCACCCATTCAAGTATTTTCTTGTGGATTTATTTTCCTTTTTTTCCTTTGAGATTTATTTATCGCCAAGAGAATCTCCAAATGTTTAACTTTTGTGTTTTGATCTACGTGTTGACAAGGTAACATTTATGGTGAATGAGTAATGTTACACTTGAACTATATTTCTATTTATGTACTTTGCTAATTTGTGTAGATTGTTATATATTTATCCATCCATTCAAGTATTGTATTAAGAAATTTATGATCTGCTATTTCGATTCAATTTCATGAGTGTCATGTCAATATGTTAATTTATGTTTTGTTACATCTATGTTAAAAATATATGTTTTTTTATTAATTATGTTCTGCTGCATCTCATTTATTTCCTTCTTTTATCTGCGTGAGAACAAGGTAACATATTTGGTGAATGTGTAATGTCATAATTAAAGTATATTTTTACTATGTATTCCACTAATTTGTGTAGATTATTATATAAATATGAAATCCATCCAATTCTATTAAGAAGTTTATGGTATGATGTATTAATTCAATTCACGAGAGTATCATGCTAAAATATATTGATTAATGTTCTGTTGCATGTGCGTTAACAATTTAAGTTTTTTTTTGTTAAATATATTTTGCTGCATCTGATTTCTTTCCTTGTTTTGATATGCGTGTTAACAAGATAACATATTTGGTGAATGCATAATGTTACAGTTGAACTATATTTTTGTTATTTACTCTGCTAATTGTGTGTTCTATATTTTAGATGACAGTCGTTGAACGGAGAAAATTTTCTTCTCTTCTCTCTCGCTTGGCTAGTTATCCTTTTTCGCATTACATATTCTATCTCTCTGCATTCAGTTGACTTAATCAAACCACCTTTGTCACACCTCCAAAGGTAAGATTTTTTTAGCATGCAACAATGCAATGTTTGACTAAATAATGGATTTTCCATTTTGGGCTTTCTATTTTTTGGTGTAACCAAAAATTCTAATGTTCTCTGGATTTATGTTGAAACATTATATGCGTTTACAAGTTTAAAACTCATTTCAAGCTTGCTATTGTACATTTGCCAAAACTGTTACACAATGCATTGAATGTTTAATGTTTAAACTTAATCTATTCTCTTTTTGGTAAATGAACGTAAATGGCTATTGTTTATCTCAAGAGACACTAATAGCTACAGGCCAAATACATTTAGGTGATTATGTCAGTATGTACCAAAAAATTGCTACAATCGAAAAACTGATTGAAACTTAGAAGACCCAAAAATCACCTTTATAAAGTCATCTCCTCCTCTATGGTTTGCTCAATATCCTCTCTAACACATAGCGACAACCATTGTTGGGGTTGATCCGAACATCTTTGGAATAAGATTTCCTGTTAATTGCATGAATCATCAACTTCATTTTATGCAGTCCTCCTTATTTCTGAATATTTTCTCTGTGTATATGTCATCTCCTATATGATTGATTGTATAAGGTGCTCAGTAAACCAATAACAAAAAATATATACATGTATTTAGAAAATTGTACTTCTAATATTTTTTTTATACATATCACCAAATAATTATATGGTTAAAATAACTCATAATGTGTATCAAACTGTTTGGTGTATGCCACCTTGATTTCAACTATCTGTGGGTTAATTCGGGCCATATAATAGACTCTACTTTCTTTATTTTTGTTGAAATATGAAATTTAATTATCAACAAAAAGGTTATTTACAAATGATGAATAACAAATTATAAATAATCAGAATGTTAAGCCCAAAATAAGGAATTAGTTAGGATGGAGTTCAAACCATCTCCTTCTCAAACCTCTAAGTTTTTTATGTCCTGTGTAATGTAAATATAAAATTTGATTCCTTATAACCTTACATATGATACAAAGCAAAGCATCAAAAACCATAGACTTATGATTATGGATTTTTTGATTACGTTCTCTCCAATAGTAGTATACTGCACTCTGAAAAACATCCTAAGTGAAGAACTTTACCAACCAAGGGACAAGTTGGGCAAAGAATGGATACAATTATATCAGACCAGTCATGATTAATATCTGAGCGAAGGAAAGATCCACAAAGACCAAACAAGAATGAGAAATTGTATGGGCAAGCGAAAAATAGTTGGATGCGGGTTTCATTATGCTCATTACAGAAAACACAATCTGAGAGCATCTCCAAATCCGAACCATTCTCCCAGTAGATAGCTTGTTTTTGAGAGCAAACCGGGTAATAAAACAAATCCGAGAAACAGAGAGAACCAAACAACATTATGCAAAGAAAAATGAGCCTTTTTTATTGGATATGCTCCCAAGTTTTAGAAAAGGAGAAAACTTGACGAAAATCATCATCAAAATGCTTACAAAGAAAAATGTCATCACTTGATCCTTGAAGAGGAAGAGGAGAGCTACGGATTTGAGCAACAACATGATCCATAGAATGGTATCTGAGCTGTCTAAAGTTCCAACCATAAGATAAGACTGCATCAGATACAAGAATAGAGCAGAGGACACTAAAATATCGAGTTCCAATCTCTCTAGTTTTGTCAATAGGTGCCCAAAGAAGTCCAAGGATCAAATCAGAAAAAGCTTTATTACCTGATTTGATTTGGACATTAATGAAGTGGTAAGCTTGGCCCCAAAGTTTTAACAATTTATACCATATCCATGAGCCACGAGATAATGACAAGTCCAAGAAACCTACATAAAATTAGTGAAAGAGATAAGTCTCCAAATAAGATGAAAGGCAAAAACCTGGGAGGAGTCACAGAGCTTTCTCAGACCAAGATCTCCTTTTCGTTGAGGCAAACAAACTTCATCCTAAGAGACTTTGATTTTAGTAGGGTCATGAGGAGATATAGACCAAAGAATAACATTACACAATCTCTCTACTTTGTTAAGTCATTGATTAGGAAGTCTAAAAGTAGCACACCATAAGTTGGATATATTGGTTATGACAGACTTTATTAGTTGGAGATAACCTACAAAATATATGGATTTTGTGATCCAATTGAGCATCTCTGATCAAACCTTATCAATTAACAATTCATAATTAGATCTGGTCAAAGATTTGTAGTTAAAGGAAGGCCAAGATATCTGATTGGCAAGGAATTCACAGTAAGACCAGCCTGAATAGCAGCATCATGAAGAGGGGAGTGAAATTTTCCACCATAGAAGATGGAGGACTTCAAAGGGTTAATGTGAAGACCCAGTAATTTAGCAAAATCTAGCATAACTCCAAGAACTCCATGACGAGAAGAGGGAGAGCCATTAGTAAACACCAATATATCATCAGCAAAACTTAAATGAGTAAGATTTAAGTCTTGAAAAAAGAGGATGAAATCCAAGAAATGAGCTTGTAGCAGCTTTTTCAAGCATTTTAGATAAGACATTGCTTAAGATCACATATAGGTAGAGACATAGAGAACAGTTCTGCCGTGAGCCACAAGAACTAGGGAAGAAACCTTCAAATTCACCATTAATGAATACAGAAAAAGAAGTTGTGGAGATGCATGTATAGATCCAAGAGACAAAAACTTGAGGTAAATTCATAGCATTGAGAACATCAACAATAAAATTTCATCTAACATTATCGAAAGCCCTGGATATATCAAACTTTATGGGACATCTGGAAGAGACTGAGTTCTCTTGTGAGAGTACTTAACAAGCACAGTGGCAAGGAGGATATTCTCAAGCAGTAATCTTCCTTTGACAAAAGCACTTTGATTTAGTTTGATTGTTGTTGGAAAAGTAAGCTTCAAACGATTAGCAAAAATCTTCAAATTGACCTTGTATAAGAGATTATAGCAGGCACGGGATCTAAAATCCTTTATAGAAATAACATCAGAGTGTTTTGGAATAAGTATCGGAGTTGTACTATTAACAATAGGAGGGATAAAACTGAACAAGAAGAAAGTTTGCACAATAGTTATGGAATCATTACCAACAATATTTGAAGCAGCTTTGAAGAATTTGACAGTGAAACCATAAGGGCATGTAGCCTTATTAGAAGGCATATAGAAAACTAGACTCTTGATCTCAACAACTAGGATGGGACAAACAAGAGAGGCAACCATAGAATCCAAACAGTGAAAGTCAATAAGAGAGGAGATAGCATGCGATTATTGACTTCTTGATGATTAGACAGCAGGAAATTAGAGAAATAAGAGACTGCTTTTCTTTTGATATAAGCCAAGTCGGTAATAACAACACTTGAATCAGTTTTCAATTTCTTGATAGAAGTTTGAGATGCATGGGTCTGAGAGACTTTGTGGAAGAATGTTGAGTTTTGATCGCTGACTTCTGAAGGAAAAATTGTTCCTCAATGTGTACCCACCAATGATTCCAAACAGAAGAAGCGTCAGCTACAGACTAAAAACTTTCTGTATATGGATTAAAGAGAGCTTGTTCTTGGCTTTTACAAAGAGTCTCAAATGCAGTTTTGGTGTGACAGGGAATTTCCAAAAATGAGTCTTGTTTAAAAGTCAGAAAGTAGGCTTCAAAAGTTTCAACTTCTTATGAAAAATGTGTAATGCCGATCTTGAATGAAAGAGAGGTGGAAATTGATCCCAAACTGATTTAACCGTAGGAAAAACCTCCACATAATTTGCAAGAAAGTTGAAAAACTGAAAATGTTTTTGTTTTTCAGTATTAAAAGAAGTCATATGCACCAAGAAAGACTTGCATCTGCAAAGTATTTGATATAATCGGAATACTATGTGGTCACGCAGTAGCAGCAGCTAGAGTTCAAGGACTTGAACTTTCAAGCTTAGTAGACCCTATGTACATTGTCACAACCTGGAGAAACGCGTATGAAGGAATTATTATGCAAGTTCCAAGTGACAGTCAACAAGTGATACAAACTGAGACAGAGATAACCACTATTCTCCCACCTGAAACAAGGCAAGGAGCTGGGAGACCAAGAAAGCAAGAATTACATCTCAAGGAGAGACTCAGGTAACACATTCACATAAGTTTTAAATGACATAACCAATATTTTTGGTTTGACAAAAAAAACAATATTGTTGCACATGCCAATCCATTATTCAAATGCTGAGAAGAAACTATGCAAATTTTCAAACAAGACGGTGTTCCTGTTGTCACCAAGCCGGACACAACAAGGCGATGTGCAGGAATCCGATTCCATAAAGGAAAGAGATGAAGTAAATATAAGAAAATCAAGTTGTATAAACCAACAAAAATTGTTTTACAAAGAATATGAAAATTGTCAGGAATTAGATGCAAGAAAGTATAAGGGGAAATCTCTGGTAAAAAACTTTTGTTGTAAATAAGGTAACAAAGGAAGAAAGATAAGGCGGTAGTGTAAGGTTTAAGAAAGGTTATTTTTCTTTAAACATGAGAAGACCACGTAATTGTTAGGAGATGGAGAAAACCAATGTGCAAAGAAACATCTTCCAGATCATATCAAGCCAAAAACTTGTAAGGGTGTGAAGATTAAGTATGTATCTATTTAAGCTAACTAATTATGGATGGTGAAAATATTAAGTATGAGATGCTCAAAAGTTGTGTGAAAAATGGAAGTTAAGTGGAGACTACAAAGAAACACATGTCATCAGAAACATAGGAGAAGCATGGAGACATAAGACAAATGGAAGAAAACAATGACATATTAGAAAGTAATAACGAAAATAATGAATCATCTACAAATAATAATGGGGCAATTACCTAAGGAAAATAATTAAAATACAAAACTCTGTTAAATTAAATGTAAGAGGGTCATTAATAACAAACTTACAAGTAAACATGATTGAAATACGTTTACTAGCAATATCGAAATATGACAAATCAAGACAAAGAGATAAGATGGTAATAAAGAATGATAGATAAGAGGTAGGTTTAGCTTAGCCATGTAAAAAGAAGAGAAGAACTCCCGTAAACAAAATATATAAGAGGATTAAGCAAGGCACAAGTAGTTGACATAGTTAGGCGAGTTGGAAACGAGGGCTTCAGGGAATTACGCCATATGTTAGGCACTGGACATGATGGCCGCAATGCAGTGTACGACAATAGTGTGTTAAAGGAAGTGGAGATGGACGAGTTCATTTTCCTAAGTTCATTAGCAAATCCAAATTCTATGTATCGTCCTATCTTCCAAAGATGTTTGGACGAAGGGAATATTACAACAAAGTATGTGGAGGGAATTAGGCTTGCAATGAAGTTCAGATCATCCGACCACAGCCTCGCTCTAATCAAAAGTTTGAAGACTACCTTGTTTATGCTCAATTTGCTTATGGTGTCTTTGCAATCTACTCAGGGTATTACGAGATCAGAATAACAACAATACGTAGACATTATAGCAGAGTTTTTATGGTTTAATGAGATCTTAGCCATTGTGTGAGATGGTGATGTCTCAAATAGCAGACATTGAGCCACCAAGAGCAGGGAACTATGAAGCAACATACAACTATCCTCCAGAAGAAATACCAGAGTGTATTCACTATACTTGCACTAGGTATGACATGTGTTTTCATTGCCTCCCATATTTCTACTGCCTTTAAAGAAAAAGATGTGGTTATCACTATAAGGAATTTAAGATTGTGGGCTTCTAATATAATGCATATGTAATGTCTGCATGTTGTAAAATACGGTGCTTGTCATTGTAATCATGCAATATAAACCTTGTAAGATAAACGATATAATCAAAACATTATAATATAAACTTTGTACAATAAGACCCCATGTTTATAAGTGAAAATCACATGTTTGAATAGATAGGTGCAAACCATTCCAAAGTAACAAATATAACAAAATGGTGTCAACATTGCGAACTCCTAACACTTAAACCAAGAAACACAAAGTAAGGTCACTCTCCAAATTAAAAAACAGAACCCAGAACTTGAAGTTTAGAAACAAATGTTTCAAACACCTGTACTGAGTCCATCCGAAGATTATCAATCATGGACTCTGTGATGTCAGGCATTCCTTCAAACAATGACCTTGCTGCTTGCAACTTCATGAGCTTAATAGAGAAAGGACCACAATCTCTAGTTTGAGAATTTTGAGGCACCCAAGGCAGACAATAGAAGTTGAAATTAACAATGGGAACAGAAGGCAACTCTAATGAATAGCAACCAGTGTCAATGGCATGGCGCATCATTTGCCCAACTGACGACATATATACACCAACCTTCCGATCATAGGTTAACAAAATAAATGGATCAAGGATATCAATATGAAACCGATCCAAATCTATGACCAATCCAACCCAATGCTGATTTTCCCAATTCATTGGAGCATACACCATCTTTACGTCTCTAAACCACATCATTGGAACACTCCTGTCTTAAACTTTCTCAACAACACAACACTTGATGAAATTATGCGGGACAAAACCAACCTTTTCTCCATCCTTTCACTAACGAAGGTAACCTGATAGTGAAATTTGAGGTAGGAGAGATTCATCAAAAACCTTAAGGTCATGGAGAAGGAAGCGCCCTCTTTTACAACATAAGGCCATAACAATTAAATCTACATGCTGCAAGAGAAGACAGATCAAAGGAATATATGAGTACGAGGAATGAGAGGGATAAAACCCACAATAAAAAATGATGATTGCAGTAAAGATAAGAAATTTACACTGGTGAAAACCCAAGAGCTTGGTGCGGAAAGCTCAGCAAAGAAAGACGCAAGTACATCGTAGCCTTCTATTTGATACCTCCTACAAAACAAAGCAAAAAAAGAAGTTAAAGTACATCGCATTGCAGAAATAAAGTTAAGACTAAGCAATATATACAGAGGAGCCATACTTGTCCCCATACACTTGAAGCTTAGCCATCAACTTCGCAACTCTGGACGGACATACAAGAGAAAAATAGTTGGCGTTCCCAGAAGTGCAAACAATTGATAGATCTATTGTTATAGGTGAGGGAGAAGGAGGAACAAGAGCATCTGTTTTAGACTGTAACACTTTGCGTGAAGGTTGAGAACCAACATTTGATGCCCTATAGTCTAAAATATGAGGAGACAACAGTGCATGAAATGCATTTACAGATGCAAAATTAACAGTTGACGTTCAAGGAGTGATCCTCATAACAGATGGAATAGAATATGCAGCGAAATCAGAATTTAAATTTCAAACACAAACCTAAAAAATTTAAATAACTGCGAAATGTATAACAATATAATTACTATAACAACAAAGGCGTCCAAACAACATGACATTAACTAGCAACCATAAAGACCTCACATAAGAAACATTACCTCAGGTGGAATACTACGTTGATGGAAAGACCCATAAGAACCAGAGAAGTTTTTGTCCTCTTCATGGACAACCCCTTCTTCATAAAACAGAACAAACAAATCATGAAACATTACAAAATGAGTAAAAATCAAGGGTAAAAGGAAATGTTCCATCAAGAAGGGATGTACGACAAATATAGTAAAGAAAAGCTAACCTCATCAATAAAAACAGACGATTCAGGAGGTGATGCCTTCTCATTGACCATGAAACACAAAAGTGTAGACAAAGACTCCGAACCATTTGCGTGAGAAACCTACAGAGATCATAAAAGAACATGATGACAAGATTTTCAACTATCAAAGTAAACATGTAACACTGGGAAATAGAAAACAAAACCAACCTCTACATCACCATCATCTGAAATTGGTCCACTATCACAACCTCTAACCTGTAAACCAGAAAGACTATTCAGTCAATAAAAATAGGTTACTAAACTAAAAAATTGTAAATGCAGGCAACAACCTTTGGTGGCGCAAACGAGTTCCAAGCAATGAACCATTTGCTGCTTCCATAGATTTTTCAAGGCAACAAGTTTCACATGTCGGAGAGACCAAAGGAGAAGCAGACCAGGATATGAGAACAGGAGAGGAGAAATTGTCACGATGCGAGGAGAAATGAATTTTAATTTCAGTAACAATCACTTTTGGCGTATTCTCTATAGCAGCCTCTGGTTTATGTTTTAGCACTACAAGTTGAATCTGCAAATCGTCAAGCTTAAGAGTAATATCAATATTTATTGGCGGTTGATTATGGTAAAGAAACTAGAACCAAAACCGGTTCCCTTTCGTGAGGGGAACGTAGAAGCCTATGCTCCAACATTTTGGTGGTTGGGACACTCTGCAGACGCTTTCTCTACCCTAAAGCAGTCAACATTTGAAAACTTATGACCAGCTGAAAGCAATCTCTCCAAGTACAAAACCTTGGGATCTCTCCAACAAAGAGATTCACCACCACTAGAGAAAGAAATGACGTGAGAAACCAAAAGCTACAAAAAAGAAAATTTATATCATAAACAAATGAAGTATATAGTAACAAATGAAAGATCCGGAAACTTACATTTTCAGAAGACTCAATCTCTAGAATAGTTTCGTCATGGAAACATTTGAGTGGGGGCAAAGAACGAAGCCGCCTATCCATGAAAGTAGAATGAAATGATGGCGCACGAAAAGATTCCAAAAATAGCAGAATAGATTGAATGAAAAATAGCTGAATCGCAATTGGAAACCCATGAACAATTATTGATGGTTTCTCAAGCCTTCTCTGAATTTTAGCAACTTTGTTTACTGAACCACCAACTTTAACCATTGAAAGAGTGCGAGCAAAAGACAACCTCTCCCAAGGATATGAAAAATATGTCAAGATCTTCAACCATTTCAACAGCATGGAACGACGGTTTCACATCATGGGTATCACAAATTAAAATCCCATCAACACCAATCGCAATCTTCTCCACCCATCTATATTAGGCTCTGCTCTTAAAATATCAACAATATCATCAATAGTATAACGTCTTTTAGGTCCAAATAGTGGATACCAAAAAGAAGCTTCACTTGCCGGCTGAGTTTGAGGTTTCTGGAACGGGTCATCTTTTAGATAAGTAGAGAAACTAAGGTCAGTGATAGTTTCAAACTTCAAAACAGAAAATTTGAGAGGCTTTGAACCAAATATAAACCACATGTCATCATTGTTCGCAGTAACAAGTTTCCTACACAAGATATTGTGAAAAACTCTACCAGATAGAGAGCATTGCCTACTTGGAAGCAATAACAACGAACGAAAGGGAGATGATAAGAGTGTCTCCAACTCAGCCTTCCTTGAAGGATGTCAACGATATAAATCAGAAGCTGTAATCTTGAATACAAATTGATCCTGCCTTCTTTTGGATACTGGGGGACTGGAAAGAGCGGTTTAGGTAACAACTCTTCACATTTAACTAAAACAATAGCTTGAATAACGTTAGTACCCAAAGGGGAAGGAAATCTACTTTATAATAGGAAATCATAGGGAAAAAGGTAATAAATAAGAACGTCAAGACATCTAAAAAGAAGTTTCACAAATAAATTGAAGAAACAGAAAAAACAAAACAATTGAGAAAGACAAAAATACAAGAACAAGGACATGAAAAAAAAGAATCACAACAACAACATAAATGGGAACACGAGGGACATACAACGACAATCAGGTTGACATAAACAGGTAAAATACAACATTCAATCACAGTGAAATACAGTTAGAAATGAAGGAAATGACATATACAAAGGAAACCATAAGAACTTAAGGAAGAGCAACGAAAAATGACAACAGATGAGAACTAACAAATAAAGATAAAGCAATCATATAACCAAAATAATAGAAGATGTAAACAAACACATAAAAGAAAACATAAGATCAGAGCTTATTGGCAAACAACAAAACCCATACGACAGTACGAATGTAGATATTCCTCAAAGATAGATGCTACCAAAAGAATTAAACCTAGAACGTTGCACCCAATTATGAACATACGTATACATATGCAAAGAGGTAAACATTACAAGAGAGTCAAGTAAAAAGATGCATATGAGGTGAAAATACATCCAACCACGGGAACTGAAACATGATGACATAGAAAGCGAGAAACTTTCAAAGACAGAGACTTCAAGGTGAAAGTCAACCACATCAGGATAAACACTTAAAGAAACTAAAAACAATAAAGAAATACAAAACATTAACAGATTTTAGAAGCGAAGAGACATATAAGGAGAAGAGTTACACAAAGCGAAAGACTTAACCAGGAAATTCAGTACAGGAGTCAACAAACGACAACATCGGTTGAAATGAACAGAAAACAAAAAGATATCTACTGACCAAAGACCAACAACAAAATAGATGAGAGCAAGGGAACAAGAAAGGGTAATAACAAAAAATAGTAGTAGAGAAATGAGCGATATAGATACGACATCAAACACAAAAAACAAAGAATAGAACTAACCTTTCTTGCGTTGACGATTTATGTTGTCGCCTTCATCACCGATTGCCTCCACATCTCCCCTCCTTTGACGCTTTACAGAGATTTCTTCACGGACATGCAACAACCCATAAACTTCAACACGAACATTCTTTCTCCTTTGCGCTTCCTGGGTACAACGAACTGGAGATTTCCCTTTCATACCATCACCAAAATTTCTAGATCTGGCACTATCCAACAACCGATTTTTGCGAGAACCGGAATCTACATTAACGGTTGTCGACTCCACCTTCCGCCGACTCCGCGTCTCAACCATCGGATAGAAACAAAATCGATCAACAGAACTGTCTTTCTCTTGTAAGAAATGGGGGCGCATAGTAATGTCTTCATGATTTTAGAGTGATTATAGTGAGAGTTACACACGTGCGACAATGAAAAAAAATTGAACAAAAAAATACTCGAGGAAATGAAACAGCAACGACAAGGGCAATAATATCTTCTCGCATACAAATCAGTACATGATTCTAAAAGAAAAGCCTTGTTATGCCTATTTTAATAAAATTCAAAGTTATTGATGCATTTCTGTAAATATCTCTTGGGAAAATCATTTTGTGGCTGTAGTTGGCCATATTCATGCTCACCATTCTTCGATGAGTAAACAGATCCATATGAATATTGGTATCACTTGAATTCCCAATAACAACATTACTCGAGCTTCCAACATAAATTAATGACGAGAAACATTTGGTTGAAAATGTTTAGAGATTTCAGTTGCTACTGTTTTTCTCATAGTTACCAGACTCTCGACTCTCTTTTCTCTTTTGCTGAAAGTCTTTTGTTTTTCTTTTTCTCTTCTTCCAATTGATTTAGCACCTGTCAATATTTTATTTTTATAGTTAAACTTCACACAACAATCTTTCAAATTATTATTATTTTATAAAAGATCTTAAAACTATATATATATATATATATATATATATGAAAACTCTAAATAATTGCAGTTTTTCAATTAAATCTGGACTATATTTCGACACATATACAATATTTTAAGATTTTTATCTTATAAAAAATCGTAGATCTTTGGCCTATATTTCATAGACTCATGTTTTATGTTGTTTCAAGTTATTTCAGAATTAAGTCCGTTTTTTCTTTTTTATTTAATAATATTTAACTAAACAATACTATTTGTGCAACACTTCAACAAGAAATATTGTATACAACCCAACAAATAAAATGATACTTTATGTCTATTTCACTATATAGTACTTAAATCCAATGTAAGATAAGAAAATAAAAATGTTAAATTTACCTCAGTCAGATGATTATTTAGATATTGAATAGCTGTATTATGTTAGGTTTCATTGAGTTGTATATTGTTATGATGAAAGCGAAGTGAGATAACATTTGAAATACGATAATTACAACATCAACATTTAGATGAACAAAAGAAAAAACTTTACGATAGGGTGAAAACAAAATAATAGAGATATTTTGTATAAAGTGTGCAAAACTCACTAGTATTTTGAAAAGAGTTCATCTTCTTTTGGAAAGAGTAACTTGAAAATTGTATTCATCTGTTATTTTAACCATCTTTATTTTTTGCCGACCTCAGTATTTTTTCACTATTTTCTTGTTTTATGAAAAATTTAAGCTTTGTTTTAATATTAATAGATTGATTTTTGTCTTGTATATATAGTTGAACGTTTAACACCAATTGACTACATTCTGAATGGTATTTGGATATAATTTGCATTTGCATTAGTTTATTTTACCAATTATGAAAATTTTATAATCTTTATATTAGGACTATATTAGGTATGGAATCTACAATATTTTATTATAATTAATATCTTATCTATTACAGTGTATCAATATGTGTAGGATGCATGGATTACACTCCAAGTAAAAAGATGCATATCACATTTTTCATAATTTGGTTTACAGATTGATTAATATACCAAATCAAACCAGGCTACAAGATTCTAACTCGTGCTAGAAGCTTATAATTTAAAATAATAATTTGGGTCGACGATCTATATCTATCTAAAAGTTTAGATATAACAACCGGTTCACCTATACTTTGATCATCTATCTAATTGCGTACAAAGTAATACGTTTAAGGTCTAATTGAATCTAAACTTATTTAATTACGACCTAATTAAAGAGGTAGTTCGGTTACTTTGAAATTGTGGTATATTTGGTTTGAACCACACGAAACCAGACCAAATCAAAAAAATTACCCATTTTATAACCCGAAATCCAAAGAAAAATCTCTGCACTGATATCTCTCAATTTCTCAATCAACCACAATTTGGAGATAATCTGTTCAAGAAAGAGATCAATTTGGAGATAGTCTGAGATTTCTACAAAAGAAGATCAACTTAGAGATTTCTACAGAAAGAGATCAATTTGGAGATAATCTTCTCAAGAAAGAGGAAGAAGTTGTTGAGATTAATGTTTCGTTGTTGGGTCAGTGTGGAAGCAGAGAAGAGAAGATTTGTGGCTGAGATCAAAGTTGGGTCAGTTTGGAAGAAGGACAATGTGAACAAGCTTGCTAGGGATTTCCATAAGTTCAAAAATATTGGGAATGGGTCTAAAGAGAAGATGGAAAGAGTGGTGGGAGAGAAGAGTGATGCTCTTCTCTGCAAAAAAAGTAGAAACAATTTTTTTGATGTTTTTCTAAAAGAGGAGAAAACAAAATTAAAATAGGAGGAAACTTGAAGAACAAGAGTGATGCTCTTCTCTGCAAAAAGTTCTCTCAAAGGATGAGATGGGTAAGAAAAGCAAAGATTTTCCAGGATAGTAGAAGTAAAATTAAAGACCTTTTAGTTATATTCTAGTGAAGTCAAGAGAAGCCCATCGTCTGGTAATAGAGAGAAAGAAAAGAGAAAGAGGAAGATGCTACTTCTAGGGCAGAGAAAAGGCTTAAAGCTTTGCTTGAGTTTTTAAGGAAACATTCATTGAAATAAAAGTTTGGGCAAAGAGACAAGAAAATGTATGCATAGTGTGAGAAAGAGTGACAAGAGGAAGAACGAGAAAGATTTCCATATATGGGTCTAAACAGCTTGCTTGCTTGTGAAGGTATGAAGAAGATCTCCATGTACCGATCTCCACAGAAATTTAGGATTTGAAGGATAGAAAATTTGGGGGTTTCCTTGTTGTAATTGGGTCAAAATTGAGTTGTGATTGGATTGAAAATTTGTTTAGATAATTAATGGTTTAAAACCTAAATCATTTTTTTGGGTTAACACTAATCGTAATTATCCACAAATTTGTGCAATTAGATAGATTTTCAATATTATATATTGAATTAGGTCGTTATTGAATAAGTTTAGGTTCAATTAGACCTTAAACGTATTACTTTGTATGCAATTAGATAGATGATCAATGTATAAATGGACCAATTCTTATATCAAAACTTTTGGGTGAATATAGACGATTGACTTTTGAAAATTAAATATATAAAGTAATTTATATGGATATTAAAATTTTAAAAATGTAAAAACTATACAAAATTAATTATTAACAATTAATTAACACAGAATATAAAATGGCCAATAATTATAATCCATAATTATCAAATGACCAGTACTTATAATTCTTAACTAACACAGTACTATGTCTCAAATTTGTATGATGCTGGAGACTTTGGCATCCTCTCGCCCTTGTTCATATCCATGGGATGGTTGTGGCCAATAGGGCTCGCCCTGACGTTTATCATTATCATCCATGGGATGGTTGCAGCCACTAGAGCTCGCCTTCACTAATAACCTTGTAGCCACCTACTTTTTCTCTTTCCTTCCAAGCTTCTCATCACACTTTGGTAAGTCCATCAACATTCTTGGATTGGTCTTCTTCATAAGACTGGGCAGAAGATGGTCGAAGTATTCTAAGCGCGATTGTGGTTTGGAAACCATTGGTGGTTGATATGAACCTCAAAGGGAGATGATCATTCTCTAAAGTTGAAGGGGTCCAAAGTAAAGGAAACAAGTAGTTTTGAAAAACTCGACCTGGTGGATCGAGTTTAGAGGTCGAGTAGAGCAAATGATCGAATCAAACCGATTTTTGGGCTTGACTCGGGTTGTTCACTTGAGTGTGGGGATCGAGTGAAGAAACTCAAATGTGCGGAATTGGATGAAAATGAATGAGTAAAGAGATAGGAGGCTGAATCAATTGGTGGTCAATTATTCACTCTATCCGATGATCAAGTGAAAGTGGATGTGTGTGAGGATAGATGTGATATGATGAGTGGTATTTGGTGGACTTGGTGGATCACATGCTTCACTTTGAGAGATATGAGCTTCTCTTGAACAGACAAGTTCTTCACTTGAAGGATTTTCAGACCTAAGTGATGAACGAGTTGGAAACCAACTGTTGATTTAACCTTGAAAGGAGTTTTTGGATAAAAGATTAGATGAAAAAAATGTAGTCTTTACAAGCCCTTATATAGCTAGGATGTTAGGGAAACTAGACAAAAGATAAATGGACCCAAAGATTGACATGGGTTGAGGCCTAGCTTCTACTACAAATGGGTTCTCTTGTCCAATTGTAATCCATAAGCCTCATTAAAACCTTACTTGGAATATCCATAAGTACAAAACCAAGTGAAGGAAAAAGAGTACTAAGAGGTCGCAATCTGATTTGTAATACTTCATAGGTTTGAATCAAAACCAAAGCACTATGGACCTGAAGGTCTTTTTTGTGATTCTGCTTGAGTGTTCCATCCACCATTTGGTTAAGTTGCTTGGTCTTGGCTATTGTTATTGCTCCAGTTGGCATCTCCAGTGTCTCTGCTACTCCTTGCTTGTCCTCAAGCTCCTCTTCGTGGTCAACTTCTTCCTCTACATCCCTGGTGCTGTTATGGTTCATATCACCCCCTCCTAGTTGAAATGGATTTGGTCTCAAATCCGAATTATGTGCATGGACATAAAGAAAGTTAAGACTTATGGAATCATGTAGGGTTAAAAAGTTACCTCTAAATACGAGTAGTCTTAGCTTTGGATTTTGTGTGGCATCTGGTGGTTCTTCTTTGATCAGAATAAAAAAGCAAAATTAATGGTGCTTGTTGTGGTCCAAATTAGGTGGCTTGAATCGTGTGTCTTCCTCCCAAATTTGAGTGTTTCTGGTGTGCTTCATGATTGTTTTCATATCTAATATTGGCTCTTTTGGCAAAGACAAGCGGATTATATATGTTTGATCAATGATAAAAAGAACTTTGAAAATATACATACTTACCTTAGCATGTTCACGCTCTTTGTCTCTAGCTCGTATTAGGTTTATTGGAGTCCATTTATACTGAAAAGTTTATTTATGGTCTCCAGCCCTTGATTTTGGTAAAGGTTCAGTGTGTTGACAACATCATACTCCATTCTTTGAACCAATTTTGTTCCAAAACCTGTCTGACTTATACCAAGAGAAAGTAAATCAGGCTTCATTTACTTGTGGGTGTCTATAAAGTTACCGTAAGCCCATTGCTTTGGAGTTCGTATGAATATGTCAGATGGGTTATCTTTGAGCTGAATAAAACACGTGAGTGCTCTTTCTTAATTATGAATTAGCTCTACATTGCATCTAGTGCACCTTCCAATCAGTCTTGTTTGCATTATGGCTCCTTCTTTGAGTTCTTTAAGAATGAATTGGAGACTTTACCAATCTGGTGGCTTTTCTTTGATCATTAGAATGAACAGTGCAACTTTGGCTTCTGCTTCTTTCTGAAAACTCATGGGACTAACCAAGTGCATTACACTTTAAATATATACTCTAAAAAGAGATTGTTTAAAACTGTGGCCTGTTAAGATATTTTTCAACATTCTTGGCTTAGTCTTCCTCATAAGGCTGGGCAAAAGATGGGCAGATTCTTCTAAACAGGATCGTGGTTCAAAAACTATTGGTGGTTGATATGAACCTCCAAAGGGAGTGGATCAATCTCTGAAGTTGAAGGGGTCCAAAGTGAAGGAAACAAGTAGTTTTGGTTGAACTCAACCTAGTAGATTTAGTATAGAGGTTGAACGGAGCAAAAGGTCAAATCACACATATTCTGGGCTTGACTCTGGCTGTTCACTGGAGTGTGAAGGTCGAGTGAAGAAACTCAAAGTGCGCATAATTGGCTGAAGATGAACGAGTGAAGAGATGGAGAAATGAATCGATTGGTGGTTAAATATAAGATCGATCTAAGGATCAAGTGAGAGTGGACGAGTGTGAAGATAGGTGTGATCTAATGAGTAGTTTGTGGTGAACTTGGTGGATCGAAGGCTTCACTTCAAGAAATTTGAGCTTCTCTTGAACAGCCAAGTTTTTTACTGATGATTTTCGAACCTAAGCGATTAATGAGCTGGAAACCAACTGTTGATCTAACCTTGAAAAGAGTCTTGGGATAAAATATTAGATGAAGACAAATGTAGTGTTTACAATCCCTTATATAGCTAGGCTTTTAGGGAAACTAGACAAAAAATAAATGGGCGCAAAGATTGACATCGTCTGACACCTAGCTTCTTCTACAAATGGGTACTCTTGTCCAATTGTAATCCATAAGCCTCATTAGAATTTTACTATAGAAAACCCATTATCACAAAACCAAGTGAAGGAAAAAGAGTTTTAATGGATCACAAGTCCATTTGTAGTACTTCACAAGCTTGAATCAAAACCAAAGCATTGTGGACATAAAGGTCTTGTTCGTGATTCTGCTTGAGTGTTCCAGCCACCATTTAGTTAAGTTGTTTGGCCTTAGCTCTTGTTATTGCTTTGGTTAGCATCTCCAGTGTCTATGCTAATCCTTGCTCGTCCTCATGCTCCTCCTCATGGTCATGTTCTTCCTTTACATCCTTGGTGTTTCTCAGGTTCATATTAGTGGTGCTTCATAGCTTGAGCAAATGCTGCTTGGTGCTTCATCTAGATCACCTACATCACGCGCAAGGAAAGGTGGGCGTGTGGAGACTCACAGTCCATGGGAGGAGGAGTTTTTGGACTCTCGGGTGAAGTAGTATCACCCCCAACAAGTTGGAGCTTACCCTAAGCTCCATCATCTTAATTTAAGCGGTTATATTCTAGGGTTTTCACGGCTTCACCAACATCTTTGAGCTATATTTTTCTATTGAAAATCCGCTTGTCACCTACAAGCTCGATCCTTTTTTCAACCTGCACACAAAAGGGAATAGAATCAGAAAATACATGTGACTCCTCGCCAAGCATAGGCTCTTGGTGAACTGGTTTCTTGCGCATCATATGTGTGTGGTCTTCAGACAACTTGGAAACTCGTGACGCACAGTCTCCAAAGCATCAAGGACAGTGCACAGGGAGATGTTTTAGCCATAGTAAGGCTGAGGTTGTTAGCTACAATACCAACAAAAAGTGACAACAACAGCTTTTGACATAAAAGTCGTGTACTTTAGAGGTACACGGTGAGGCTGGCTCATTAAACCACAGAGAGTGGTTACGACACAAGAGGCTTGCAAAGCAAGCAGGTCGATGATGAGATGCAAGAAAGCAGCCACAACATAACTAGGAGAGGATGCAGACTCCTTCTTTGGTCAGAAATGGCGTTTAGGGGTTGTGCTTCACAGTGAGCACAAATCATCTCTCTGACAGACAAGATCTGGTCCGTAGACACCAAACATACAAGAAGGGATGATTATGGTAATACCTTGTCTTAGTGGCGTGTTGATGGATTTTAAACCAATCAATAGTAGTTGATCTGCTTGGCTCTGATACCAAGATAATGCGGGGCAATGGATGGATTTGGATCTCTAGATGAGATCTCTACGGTGGATTTAAGATCTCTGGTGAGATCCCTATGGACAGCTTTGTATCTCTTAAGATATTTGGGATAGATATGCTTAACCTCCAGATCTGAATAGATGTACAGAAAGCATTTTCCAAGCAGTAGAACACAAGGTTCACGTATGCTTAGGCTCCCAACATGTGGGAAGCAAGATGCCTGAGACGACGGATAGGGTTTTGAGGTGCCCCCTTGAGGTTTTGAGAAAATTCTCCTTTTTATTAAAACGGCTCCAAAATAATAAGATAGGGAAATTACATATATATAGGGAGTTCCATGAAAAAATCCTAAAACATTATGGATCACACCCCTACTAATTTAATACCTAATTATTAAATGAAACAAATGAGCTTATTAATTATTTAAGAACCAATCTCCAATGCTCCAAAGATGGTTCCACTTCACCTAAAAATGAGCCAAAACCAGAAAATATGCGACTAAATCAATCTAGGATTCTATAATAAAAAAATAAGTGAAAAGCTATACTAAAATGAATGGATGTAATTCTAAGTGTTGAAAAATGATCAAAACATGCATGAAAATCTAGCTAATATTGATGTATAATAAGAAGAACCATAGAACACCATGGATCCAAACAAAACAACCAACAAAAATTGTTGAACTAAATCTCTTGAAAGAGCCACCAAAAGACAAGGATTCAAACTCCAAAATAAAATCATCATTGACCATTAACAACACAAATATAAAGCAGATCAAGAAAAATTAACCGACCAAGGAAGAAAAGAACAATGTAGAAGGGCATGGTGACAGTTCCGAGAACAAAACTACTAAGCTTTGTTGGTACACGAACCCTATACCAGCGCTATATAGATTATATAGGAATGATTATATTGTAAATAAAAATTTATGATTATAGTCACACTAATTATCTATATATATTGTAATCATATCTCATAATAAAGTGATTCAGTATTTTTCCTTACATGTTATCAGAGCAATTAATCCCTAAATTCTAATTGTGTCGCCACCGTCTCTATATCTTCTTTCTCTTCCTTCATCGATTTCATTCTTTTCACATCATGTCTACTCAAAGTTCTCTGGCAAACTCTACTGAAACGGTCATTTTTCCTGAAACAACTACTCTTTTAAACATCAACATGACGAATGTTACTAAGTTGACTGCATGCAACTTCTTAATGTGGAGCCACCCAGTTCGTGCCTTGCTTGATGGCTATGAACTCTCTAAATATATCGATTGATCTACTTTTCCTTCACCGCAAACTCTCACTACTGCGGATAGAGTCACGGTCAATCTTGCTTATTATCTATGGAAGCATTAAGATAAAATCCTCTGTAGTTCTCTCCTTGGTGCCATCTCAAACACCATTCAGCCTATTCTCGCCACAACTATGACCTATGTGGAAATCTAGGAGACTCTCTCTTATATCTATTCAAAGCCTCGCCATGGTCATCTTAAACAACTTCGTCAACAGATCAAGAACTGGACCAAAGGTACTAAATCGATTGATGAATATCTCTAAGGCTTCACCACTTGGTTTGATCAACTCTTATTGCTTGGTAAACCACTTGATCTCGAGGACAAAATTGAGCATATTCTTGAAGGCCTCACATACGATTATAAAATGATTGTAGATCAAATCGAAGGCTGTGATTCCATTCCCTATCTCACCGAATTTCATGAGAAGCTCATCAATCATAAACTGAAGCTTGCTATCCACGCTTCCATCTCTGCCTCACAGCCTATCACGGGAAACATGGTCATCTCTCAAAATTACAATCAAGGTTATTCACCAAACTCTCATAATTAATCTAATCAAGTAACCAGCAATCCAGAGGTAGTCAAACTTGGTCAAAATTGGCCCCTTAATCAGATCAACATCAATCCCGAGGATACCAAGGTAAATGCCAAATATGTGGGATCTTTGGTCATAGTGCTTGTCATTGTTCTCAGTTGCTTCCAGTTTCTGTATTTAATGGTACAAGTATGCAACAAGCAGTGGAAACCACGAGCAAACATAGCCACAGCTCAGCCATACAATCCACAAAATTGGGTTATTGACACTGGCGCCACTCATCACCTCACAAGTGATCTAAATAATCTCTCTACATCAACCATACTAAGGTGGCTAAGAGGTTGAAGTCGTAGACGGTTCAGCTACTGCTATCTCTGAATCGGGTTCAACCTTGCTTCCTACTACTACTTGACCACTTAAATTACATGTGTTCTATATGTTCCTCATGTGCATAAAAATTTGGTCTTTGTGTATTGGCTATGTAACGCTAATCGTATTTTTATGGAGTTCTTTGTATCTTATTTTCAGGTGAAGGATGTGACCATTGGGTCTCCGTTACTCTAAAGCAATGTTTTATTGTTGCGATTGCCTTATCATAAAAAGCATAAAGTTTCTTTTGCCACTACAACAATTTCTTTGTCTCAAGTCCTTGAATATTGATTTCCTGATGTCTAGACATCACCAACCTACTTAACTGAAAACCACAAATACTACCTTATATTCATTGACCATTTCACTTGATACATTTGGCTTCTCTATCCCCTTAACATAATCCCAAACGAAAGAAAGCTTCATCACCTTCCAAAAGTTTGTTGAAAACCATTTGAATACAAAGATCAAGACGTTGTACTCAGACAATAGCGGAGAATATATTGCTATTCGTTCTCACTTAGCACAACATGGCATTTCACACCTCATTACACCGCCAAATACTCCTGTGGATAATAAACTCTTTGAGAGAAAGTATCGCCATATCGTCGAAACAGGTATGTTCTTGCTGAGTCGTGCATCACTACCAACCTCCTAATTGCCCTATGCGCTCTCTACAATTGTGTATTTGATCAACAGAATGCCAACAAATGTTATTCAACATCAATCACTATACGAGAAGTTATTCGATCAAATGGCCAACTACTTCAAACTTCAAGAATATGGGTGTCTTTGTTTTCCTTGGCTTAGACCATATGTACCAACAAGCTCGATTCAAGATTTGTGGCATGTGTATTTGTTGGATAATCATTACAACAAAGTTCTTATCTATGCTTAGATCTGAACACCAATCATATATATGTTTCTCGATATGTGCAATTTTCAAAATTGAATTCCCATTCAAGCGCTTTACCACACTCACCTCTCCTCCTCCAGAGCTGACTCTCCAATCCAAGACACCGCACCTACACTTGTACCGTTTCGATCACCAATACAGCTCAGCCTTTTGTTGCCGGAGCCAGGGCCATCGTGTTCATCTCCTTATCATGTCAATCCGCCTTACACACTCGAGAGAGTGCTCAGGTATCGCCTTCACCCTATGTTCCTAATGCAAATCTTGATCCAGTTCCCTCAGGCTCAACAACACCTCCTACTACATCTTCGTCCAATTGTTTCTGCAACTCCTAATAAGACATACCCGACAACTTAATCTGATGCAGCCCGTATGAGTCTGCATCCATGACTAAGTATGTACCTGCATTAATATCAAATCAGCATCCCATAAAAACAAGGGCCAAAAATTGCATAGCCAAACCAAATAAGAAGCTTACTGTGACAGCAATGGTTAAAGAGATCGAAATAGAACCAAGGAACATAACACAAGCTCTCAATGATCCCAATTGGCGTGCTGCTTGCACTGAAGAGGTTAATGCAGTTATCAGAAATCATATATTCAATTTGGTACCACCTTCTCAAAATCAGAGTGTTATAGACACCAAATGGATTTTCACTTTGGAGTATCATCCCAATGGTAAAGACTCTTGTTACAAAGCTCATTTAGTAGCTTGCACGTTTAATTAGGAGTATAGAATTAACTATGCGGAAATGTTCAGTCCAGTTGTAAAGGCAACTATGATCAGATTGGTGCTCCATATGGTAGTGAGAAAAAACTGGGTTATTAGACAGTTTGATGTCAACAATGTCTTCTTGCAGGGAACTCTAACAAATGAGGTTTATATTACTCAACCTCCAGGGTTTGTGGACCATGATCAACTTCTTCATGTGGGCAAGCTCCGTAAAGCTCTCTATGGTCTCAAACAGGCACCTCGAGCTTGGTACGAAGACTTGAAGTTGTTTCTTCTTCATCTCAGGTTCTTAAACTCTCGAGCTGATACCTCAGCCTTTATTTATAATTCTGGCTCTAATCTCCTATATCTTTTGGTCTATGTGGATGATATCATTGTTACAGAGAGTGATCCAGAACATGTCACAAAGTTCATTGATGTATTGGGTGATCGGTTTTCTCTTAAAGACATGGGTGACCTACATTACTTCTTGGGGATAGAAGTTCATCGAACGACTAAAGGTTTACATCTGATGCAACGCAAATATATTATTGATCTGCTTACCAAAGCTAATATGGTTGATGCCAAGCCAGTATATATGCCAATGGTTGTTACATCACAATAGACTATGCACACGGGCACACCTTTCAAGATTCCAAACAGTATCGTCGTGTACTAGGCAGCTTACAATATATTTCTCTCATGCGACATGATGTGTCTCATGCGATTAACAAGCTCTCCCAGTACATGCATGTGCCCACTGATATTCATTGGCAAGCCGTCAAATGGGTTCTTCAGTACCTTGTTGGGACATCCACACATGGTATCTTCTTAAATGTTGCAACACATTTGTCTCTTCATGCATTTTGGAATGCTGATTGGACTGGTGATACAAATGATTTTGTTTCAACTCATGCCTATGTTGTATATCTTTAAAATACTCCAGTCTCTTGGACGTCGAAGAAAGAGAAACGGGTCTCTTGCTCATCTATGGAAGCAGAGTATCAAGCTGTCGCTCATACATCTGCGAAACTTTGATGGATTTTCTCCTTGTTATCAGAACTTCATGTCACACTGTCCACTACACCGGTGATCTGTTGTGATAACACTGGAGCTACTTATCTTTGTGCTAATCTTGTCTTCCATTTAAAAATGAAGCACATAGCCTTAGACTACCATTTTGTTCGTGATAACATCCGTTAAGAGGCACTTCGTGTCACGCATGTCTCCTCCAAAGATCAAATGGTGGATGCTCTCCCTAAACCTCTTCCTAAACCACGATTTAATGACTTATTTCGCAAGATTGGAGTTACCACGATACCTCCATCTTAAGGGGGCGTATAAAGTATATAGGAAAGATTATATAAATTCAAGTTTATGATTATAGTCACACTAATTGTCTATATATATTGTAACCATATCTCATAATAAAGTAATTCAATATTTTTCCCTACACCCAACCCCCATCCCCCCTAACCAAAACTAAATGAGAACTAACCTAACCGCAAAACCAATTCGAATTGATCGACCGCAAGACTTCACCTACCAAATACTGAGAAACAACCGGTTGGATTTAACCATAAATCATAACCAAACCTAAGATTTTATGAATCAAATTACACGTAAACCAACTACACATAATCCATACCAACAATCCAAAAACCTTGAGAGGATATGCCAAAAAACATGAGAAAGGGGTAAAACCATGAAACATAATTCCTAAAGCGAGATGTAATGGCTGATCAAGAACCCATACGAAAACAAAAAATAATCTAAAACCACATATGACTTCAAAAATCTTCACGTCATCCCAGACCACACCTCTGCCGCCCTCAACCACAAACACTTGCCATCCCCAACTCAAGAAAAAATAGTGTTTGAGGACGTGCTGCGGATATGAGCCAGAGATACCTGTCCTTCGACCCTAGAAAAAGGATCACCGGCGAAATCTAACTATAAGGTGAACTCAAATCTTTGAATAATCAAAAATGGAAAGATGAGCCTTTTTAATTCCTAAAACTCTCGAAAAGCAAATCTCATCGAATGAAATATACGTTTTGCATCCTCAATAGTATATATATATAGATATAATTATGATCTTTAAAAACTAATTTACATTGTAGGTTGATTAGTTTCATCTACTTAAGAAACGAAATGAAAAAGCCGAGTTACTCTCAGTCTCGTGGTTAGAATGATCCAACTAATGATTCAGGGCACCGGGGTTCGATTCCTCCCCACTACATTAGTAGAATTAAAAGGGATTTTAAGGTATGAGCTAAGCTATGAATCCAATTGTTGAAAAAAAAAACGAAACTAAAATTAAGGAAAAACATTTTGAGGAGACGTGAAATACACGCGCCAGAGAAGAAGTATGGTAGTGAGAAAGTAAAATAGAGCCAATAAGAAAATAGAGATCAAGTATTGTATAAATTGTACGAAGACGCTTCTTCGGGGTCATTCGTTTATTTTCGTCTTTTTCTTTATGGACACATCTTACTCAACCGAACTTATCTCGGTTCAATCTGAATTTCGATGATATTGGTTTGGCTGAATTCAGGAGAAGTCAACTGGATATATATGATTTCATTTAATATAATCCTAATTAATCGATTATCAGCATATCTTCATAACATTTCGCATTTCCTAAGAGTTTGATCAGTCAAAAACTTGACCATTTCAAACCATCCACGAGGCAAATTTTTATCCTAATTGCACAAATAATATGATCCACTCATTGCTATGAGAAGACCAAACACCAGTCCACATACACACGAACACATGCTTGTTAACAGTAAATGCCAAGTCCATCGCATATGGACAATCATCAAGTATCATATAAGAAGGCAGTAGATTTTTATTTTTATTTTTAAAAAAATGGAAGAAGTCATGTTTGTCTCTTATCTCTAAGATTATTTCATACTATTACACCTATTAATGATTTTGGATAATGACAAAAACTAATTCGCACAACTAACCTTTAGAGTTTAGATTAATGTGTACAAAAAGTCACATTTTCTGATATTTTAATGCATGTGATAAATATGTAAAAGAGGAGAAACAATGAACCAAGGCAATTCCATGTACCACACGACAAGAGTAAGGGTTGCATTGAAGGCTCATAAGATTGAAGAAGACTTGACAACATTAAAACCAAAAAATAAAGCAAAAAGGTGAATGAATTGGTTGCAAAGTTGAACGTGTAAAGATTTCCAACTTCAATATTCTCATGACCCTTCGAGATTCTCAAATGATATCAACCATCAGAAGATACTAAAATACAGTCTCTCTTTGGCCAGCTTTTGGCGTGGAATCATTTTTGTCTATTTTTTTTTTCTATTAAACAATAATTTTGGTATGTACAATTAGCCAAAGCTCAAAATAAGCTTATGTTATGTAAAAGGCTTTTGCAATCTAGGGAAAGCTTTGTATCGAAATTGTCCAAGTTCATCGGCCCATTTAGAAATGCTTAGTGGTAGACAAACTGACAAACATCGGCCTAACAACAAACCTTTTGTCGTTGCTGCAAAATACTTCCAATCAATCAAACCCACTAGTTACTTATACATATTACCATCTTGTATAGGTTAGATAATTTTCACACTAACGAATAAGACTATAATTATAAAATTAATTAAAAATGGATTTTGGTAAAGTAAGGGTTCTTCTATTCTATCTATACTAGATGATTACTCGTGCGGAGCACGGGATAATTTGTTATGCAGAATAAATATAAATTTTATAGTTATTTATATTTATCTATAATATTTATATATGTGATATTTGTTTGCCTTCTATTATTTTATGTTTTGATTTGTATATGAAATGTATTATTTTTATATATACTTAATATACTAAAGATTATTCTATAATGATGATTCGTGTTGTGCACAAAATATTTTTTTTTGGATCCATGTTTATCAAGGTTTTGATGCACTTTATAATTTGTTTTGACTCATGTTCATTTAGGTTGTTAGACATGTGTTTATTTAGATTTGTAGATTTGTGTACATTCATTTAAGTTTTTATATCCATGTTCATTTAAATTCTTAGACCTATGTTTATGTAGATTTTTTACTTATGTTCATTTACATTGTTAGACTCATGTTTGTTTATCTTTTAAATTTAAGGTTTTTTCATTTGTCATAAATTTATAATTCTTAATACACATGAAATAACAAAATCTAAAACACTCAAAATTTAAAAGAAAATATACAAGTATATTGTTATATTTTGAAATGAATATAATAAGAATTTAAGCAATATTGTTATTTAGATTTTTTAACTCATATTTATTTAGGTTCTTAGACATGTATTATTTTAAATTTTTAAATTTTTGTTCATTTAGATTTTTAGATCTGTTTCTATTTAAGTTCTTAGATCTATATTCATTTTGGGTTCTTATACTCATGTTCATTTAAGTTTTGAGATCCATATTCTTTTAGGTTTTTAGACTCATGTTCTTTTAAGTTTTCAGACTCATGATCGTTTAGGTTTTTATACTCGTGTTTATTTACATTGTTAGTTAGACTCATGTTCAGAATAATTAATTTTTAAGGTAATTTAAACCAGTTTTCTATTTCAAAAATTATATTCTTTAATTGATAAAGAGAAATAATAATTAGATATTTAAAGTAAATATGACATTAACTCAGACAATATTCGTTGATATAATTTATGATTGTTGGTTCAATACTATATCTCAAAAAATATTTTGAAATTTAAAATATTGATAAATATATTAAGGAAAGTTGGTTTGAAATATCTTTTATTAACAATATTTATTTAAGATTTTTTTTTTAATTTAATGTTGAATGTGGTTTCTATTGGGGAATTTTTAAAAATACTCCTATTGGCATGTACCATTTCAAAACCTACCATTTCCTTTAAAAATTGAGAGAGAGAAATAGTCATCATGAAATATGTTTTGAAAAATGGCATTTTGAAAAGTGCATTTTTAGTAATTCATCTTGATATAATATTTTTATGAAAAATATATTTATTTAATGAAAATTTTAAAATATAATTATTTAATATTCTAAAATATGTTAATTTATGTGTAGGAATGGAACAATTATGTAGAGTTGTTTATAAGTGTTAAACTAAATATTAACTTTTTATTTGTATATATATATATATTGAAATATCTGTTTACAAATCTATAATATTTAATATTACGTGAGTAAACATATTAAGTGTTTTTATTACATTTCATTGATCATTAAATAAATACATTATTAAATAATACCAATAATACTTTTATGTAAGGATGATTTAAAAGGTAAAAAGTACTTAATACCCGAATAAATAAATTATTAACAATATCTTTCTTCAAGTTTTTAATCATTTACGGAAAAAACTAAAAATTAATGGTAAGTTTAATTACTATGGTTAAATTATAGCGATATAATCGATCTAAATGGATTGCGAATTTGTTTTTGTAAATTCTATAGTTTTCAGATAAACCAAATTCAAAGTTAATCTTATATATTATAACTAAATTTATTATATAATCACTGTAAATATAAATTCTATGTTTCTATAATTGTAGTAAACATCAACTATTATATGAACCTCTACCAAAATCATATATACTTTGTTTCGTTTCTATAATTATAATAAACAATTCTTGTAAATTTATATTGAATTTTTGTGTTATAGTAATGAATACTATTATATAAACTGAATTAGATTATAATAATCTATTTATTCTAGATAGATCAAATAATAACAAATAAATTGTTTTTATCTATATTAAATGCCATTTGTTATGTGGTAGTAAAAAATTCTGAATATATGGTTGTAAATGTAATTAATTAAATAAATCTCAAACTATTTATTTATTCAAGTTTGTAATCGTTTAAGAAAAACTGAATTAAATGTTAATCTTTATTACTATAGCTACATTATCGTGATATAATCAATTTAAATGAATTTCAAATTCCTTTTTGGTAAATTCTATAGTTTTTGAATAATTAAGTAAATACTAATCCCAAATACTATAACTAAATTTATTATATAATCAATGTAAATGTAAATTATATGTTTATATAATTGTAGTAAACATCGATTATTATATAAATCTCTACCAAAATCATATATACTTTGTTTCTATAATTATGATATACAATTCTAATTACATGGTTATAAATTTATTTTGAATTTCTGCATTAGAGTAATGAATATTATACACAAATTCAAATTATTATAATCTATTTATTATAAATTAATCAAATAATAACGAATAAATCTTATTTGTTTGTATTAAATGCTATTGTTAGCCGAGGACGTGTGGCTTAGTGGTAGATGCCACTTTAGCATTCCTCAGGCACCCGAGTTCGATTCCTCCCAGATTCAAGGGGGAAGAAGAATATTTGGCTATGGATCGGGCCTTTGTCGATCCCCCTAATACTAAAAAGAATGAGTAAGGTTGACAAAAAAAAAAAGTCATTGTTATATGGTAGTAAACAATTTTGATTATATGGATGTAAATGTATTTCAAATTTAGTTTACTATAGTTCTTTGCAATCAACAAAATGTAATTTGTCATTAATAAATTGAAATTACTATTTGCTTAACAATTAGATGAGTGTTTATGCTATATTTTTTGGTTATTACATTAGAAAACATGTAATAGAAAAAGAATTTATATAATTTATTGAGAGTAAAAGAGTCCATAGTTTATATGGAAAATAAATATTACATAATATGGAATTATTAAAAAACAAAAGATTCAACATAAATTAAATAATATATATTATAAATTCATCACCACAAATAGACGCACCAATTTATAGTTCATTTGGATAATACTATAGCACAATATCACTGATTCGTCCACCATAAAGTATTCTAGTTTCAATACATCCTTTTAAAATTCTTAAGATGTGAAGCGTTATATCATACAAAAGTTCGGATCTTGCGTCCATGTCTCTCATCAACATAATATTATAGATAAACGAACTTGGTCTACTTCTTGTATAGTCAGTAAAAACAGCAAAGAGGTAAAGTTTATTAGTTAATCTGCAAAAATTAAAAATGGTGTATTAGTTGCATGATTAAAAAAAATTATATGAAATTAATATCAAACAAAATAAACAGAATAAGAAATCTATAATTCTTTACCTAGAAACCATAGGAGAAGATTGGAAGAGTTAAATGACAATTGTAAAAAGATTTATGTTACTTGTAACCTAAAATTATTATACATATATATAGTATTGTGTATTAGGGTTTTCGGAATCAATAAAATTCAATGTGTTTCTAATTTAAATAATTAAAGGAACATAAATTCGTTTAAAATTAATATGTTTCCAACAAATCCTCTAATCAAATTAATAAGACATTTACATGATCATAAATAATAATTTTGAATGGTATTGTATAAAAGCAAGTGGCCTTTAGTCCAGTGGCAGGTGTAAGTCCATTAAATGGCAGGCGCACTTGTACATCTCGGGATCGAGTTCCGCTGCCTGCATTATGCAGGAACTTGGCTACTGGGCCGGCCAGTTGTGGTCCAATATTGTTGACAAAAAAAAAGAATGGTATTGTACAAATAAATGGTTTCATATATATTCTTTAATTAAATAGATAATTATACAATAGATTTTAAACAATAAATTTGTAATACTCGGTTATTAATTTTGGAGATACACTTAACATATCAATTGAGAACAATAATAAATGTCATTTGTTTGTGTATTTTCCAAAATTAATTTTTTTAAATTCTCTAAATAAAAGACTAATCTCCAAAAGTATAGGACGTAATATCTCACATCATTCTAAGGTTTTTTTTTAAAGTTACCTTTTATTACATAGAGGATATATTTAGAAAATTCTCACCGCACAAACTAAGCTTAGTACACAATATAATCATCTATTATATATTTCAGATATTTTAATTTAAAGATATAACCGAATATTTCAGTATATTAATTTATTTATATAAAAACAATTTGTTTTCTAACAATGATTAACATATAATTAAATAACTAAATATCACAATAGCTATTACTAATATTAATGATAAAAATTATAAAAATGTAGGTTTTATTTTTATAATTATATTACGTATGTTAAAATATATAACAATTATTTAAATTAGTAATAATATAATATAAGAAAATAGTAATTCTTTAATATATGTTAAAAACCCAAGAACATGAAATAGAGTAATTAAAATATATTTTCTTTTTAAATACAATTCAAAAATTATCTTATATATATATATATAAAAAGTATAAAATAATTGTAAAATAACCATTAATAGTCTGCATAATAAATAATAAAAATTAAAAATACTAAAAAGTTTAAAACGGAATAATATTTAACGCGCAAATCTTCTCCATCTCGATCTTCTTAAGCTTCAAGCTTTTTGTTGTGCTACACAAATCATTAGGATCACTATTTAGTTGGGCACCTTCATCATTTTTTTGAATGTGGTGTCTCAAAACCACCCTTAGCCGATTCATCCAATGTCTCTCTAGTACCTATTAAAAAAGATGCCTAGTAATGATCAAAATATATAAGTAATTATCATTATATAGAGGATTGTTACATAGGTCGTTGATAGCAATTAGAAAAAAGTATCAAATAATAGTTACATTAATCATGTAGAATCCAAGAACGAAAAATGTCGGCTATTATAAATAATGAAAATATGAAGATCAAAATAAAAACTTATATATTGTGGTCAATTAAAACTTATATATTGTATACATAAAATCTTAAATAAACAAATCTTTTATTAATTTTGCTAAATTATTATGCTCAATTTAATTTTAATGTACTCTTGTTATTGAATAGTTACTGTAATTTTGGATATTATTTATTAATATAAATACATAAATCCTAGAAATACATATTATCATAAATACAAATTTTTTGTAATCTATAAAATTGGGGCTATCATCTTAACTATTTTCTAAATCAACTAATATAATAAATAATGTACCTTAGAAAGATATATATCACCAATGCAAATAGATTTTGATTTACTTTAAGATAATGAAAACAAAACAATCAAATAAATATTGAACTATATATTTTTTCTTTCTTTATTGATCCTATGATTATTATGTATTCGAGTAAAGTACTAAATTAATTATCTTATTATCATTAGTTTAAAGTAATTCCACATCTTTGAAATGAATATAACTTTGGTATTAAAATCTGAAATTAATATTTTTCTACCGATTACATGTTTGTAACTATGAGAAAAATTCTATTCTCGATTATTACATTGTAAATAATGTATTATCGAAATATTTAATATAATATAAATGAAATAAAAAGAGTTCATAGTTTATGAGAGAAACAAAGATTCATATATTGATAAAAAAAATACAGCACATGGAATAACTCAAAAAAAAAGATTCAAGAATAATAAAATACTAGGTGTATTGAATTCATCACCAATATGGTCCACAATTTACTTTGACCTATAAATATCATAATATTACCAAATCGTTCACCAAAAAGAAATTTAGTTTCCATAAATTATTTAGAAAAAGTTATGTGAAGTGTCGTTTCAAACACTACTCCGAATTTTGCATATATGTCTCCCATCAAGAATATACTTAAAAAACTTAGTCTTTTTATTCTATAACTGGTAGAAATTTTAAGAGGGTAAAACTTTTTAGCTAAACTGCAAAATTAAAAAGTGTGTTAGTTTGATGTTATAAATTAACAATAACATAAATTTAATAACAAAAAAATAATAAAAATAGTAATATTAAATAACTAGAAACCATTGCGAATTAGTTTGAGAAATGAACCATAGTAGTGAAGAAATTATTGCTAATGAGAACTAAAGGTAATGTACTTAATGCAAATAGAGTATTAGCATTTTCGGTATATTAGTTAAAATATATATCCAGAATTAAACAAAATAATTTAATGGTATTGATATTTATTTGTTAATACACATATTTAATTCAAAAGATACACTTAACATATATGTTGATTTCAATATTAAATGTCATTTTGTTATGTGTTTTCCTGAATATAATAAATTTAATTTAATTATGTATCCAATAATTAATGAAAATATATCATGATTTATATCTTCCAAATCAATTCAGAAATAATATTAAACTAATATTCGATTCAATGGATCAAATTTATTTAAATTTTGGGTAAAATGTATCAGTTTCATAACGTGTAATCATACTAATTTTGTAGATTACAATGATTTAGACAAAGATTTTCACTTTAATTTTTCTATTAAATACAGAATCAATCGTAATCTAATCAATAAATGCTTTAAATATGAATATGATTTCACTAAGATATCCCCACAAAAATCATAAAATCCAATGGCAAGGGCAGTTCAAATTATTGCTATCTTTTTATTATATAGAAGATGATAGTCTTTCTAATATGACATACACAAATTTTTTATATCGTGTAAAATCTTTGTATATGACTATCCATTAAAACATAATACATAATTTTGACACTTTATATAAATTCCATAATTATAGGAATTATATGAATTAAATCAGAGTATCATTGATATATATAAATTGATGCTCGATTATGTTAAATCGGAATTCAGTGTTAAATTTTGGGATTATAAATTAAATGTGTACAACTATTTTAAATTAGTATATCACATAATTATGGAAATTAAATCAGAGTATCGTCCATTTATGTGTTATGTTTTAATGGATAGACTACCGGTCCAAATCTATATACCAGTCTCAATTTGCCATAAACGGGGATATTTGATTATGACCATAATTTTTGGAAATCTTAGACTTGAATATGTTATTTAACTTAAAAATCAATCTAAAATATAAAAAAATTTGTTAGTAATACAGAATCAACCTAAACTTTATCAATAAATTCAAAAAAATAAAGATAATTTCTCCAAAATACCCCAACAAAAATAGAAAAAATAATGGTATTTCAACTAATTAACAAATATAGTCAAAGACATTTTTAATTATTGCTATCATTTTGTTATATAAAAGATATATTATCGTTACGTACTGAACTAGCATTGGAACTATAACTGGTTAGTTGCATTTCCATGAGGTCGAAACTCATTTGTCTATTCTTTGATCGTAACGCACGTGTTATACATGTCTAAAGTTTAATTCATCCACCATTTTGTTTTTTTTTGTAATTAAAAAATGCTTTCTTGAAAAATATATGTAAAAAACCAACATGAACATAAAATATCAGTAATATTTTCACAAAATATTATTAATTAAACACACACTATTGAAACATAAACAGCATAAACTAAAAATGTAAACATCCACATCAACAGATAAAAGAAGCATATAGTTCATTATTTATACAACAAGAAAATATAAATCATTAATTATATATATATATAAATCAAACGTAGGCAGGTTCAATCAGCGAGGAGATTTAAGTTGGTCGAGATGAGATTTGCTACGTGGGCCTTGAGTACGAATAAATTGACGGTAGAGATCGTATGTAGTGGAAGAGTAGAGAGCTGGTGAATCTTCGGTCACTAGCTCCTTCAATGGCTCGATTGGAACGTTACCCTTTGGGTTGTAGAAGAATGCCAATGACAACCTCTCTGTTGCAGGGTTTACCACCACTCTGTGTTCTATGCTTTTGTATGTTGAATTGCTTAGTATCTAACCAATGACAAATACAAAACTTGTTCAACATACGTAAAATGAGACATGGCTAGTTATTTTTTAAAATTAAAAAAATCAAAGAACAATTAAAGATACATGGTTTTACTTTAATTTTATTAATAAAAAGATCTGCAAGTGTTTTTTTCCTTTTTGTCGGCAAAAAAATAAATCTAACAAAGCAAAGAAAGTAAATTATAAAGTTGGCTAAAACACCCAAGAAAAAAAAGGATTATTTTATTGTTTGACTAAGTCAGTGGTTTAAGTTTGAGCACGTTTAAAAGATGTGAAGATAGATACTGTGAGCTTGGCTTAGTCGTTGAAATTGTTTATTTATGTAACTTTGGTTGGACCTTTTCTTTTTCCCTTTAATAGAGGCACATGTCTAAATCAAAAGAACCTAAAAGAATATCGCGACGTGGCTTCTTCAATACCTTATTGATCAACTTTATTTTAAAAATGGCGAAACTTAAAAACTAGCAAAGACGAAGTAGAAAGATGCATGCACGTGCTTTTTCTAAACTAACAACTTCATAAAAATTAAAGAAGATGTAAATTGAGCCCCCTCCCACGTGATATTTACTTTCTTCTTGATAATTTTGAGTTCTAGTAATGATTAATCAAGCTAGTGATATTTTCATGGCTGGATCGAATTTTGGTCTGAAATTCCAAAGTTATAGATAAAAGAAGGTAATACGTATAGAAAATAATTTTAGAAATAGAAAAATATTTTAATTAGGTGGTTAAATATTTTATGAGTGGCGGATAAATAAGATAGTTACCTGAATTTGGTCACCAATGTTAACGATGAAAGCATTAGGAGCTGGCTCGACAGTGATCCAAGCGTTGTCAGAACCTCGAACCTGAAGACCGGCGACTTGTTCATCCGGTAAGAGAATGGTTAATCCGCCGGGATCAGAGTGAGGAGAAATGCCGAGAGTCAAATCCGGCTGAGGGCATTTTGGGTAGTAATTAACTCTTAAACATCCTCCTGATTCTTCTTTACCACCAAACGCATTTTGAAGTCTGTCTTCTTCTAACCCCAAGTTTTTCGATAATATCGTCATCAACTTCTCGCATAGGTTCACTACTTCCTTGCAATAGGTCTCCAATATATCCCTACATTTGATAATATTTATTAATAATTAAATATTATCAAATTCGTAGGATTGATTCGGTTCATATGGATTACTCTCGTTATCAAAACTCTATTGTTTATATAGTCTGAATAAAGAATGTATATAGCTTTTATATAGCTCAAATCAAACAACTAATATATATTTTTACGTTGATTTTTTCGTAGTATTCTATTGTATAAGTCGGACTAGCACGTTGGTTAAGATGATAAAGTGAAGATAATAACTTTTAAAAAGTATCATATTATTTGATCAATATATATAGCTTGAAGTAATAGAGTTACTTAGAATTTAAATTTAGCAAAAAAGAAAATAGTACCGAGAATTATGAAGAGGAGAAGAAGGCCACTTGGTGTAATCCTTCAAAGAAGAAGGTTGATAATGAAGATAATAGTAATCACTCCAATCAAGAATAGCACCTCTCTCTACACCTAGTCTGCTTCCATAGCCTTCGTAAGTTTTGGGTGAATTAGCATGCATGTTTTTGAGCTCCATAGGAAGATGAAAGAAGTCTCTCCATGTTGCTTTAGCTTGGTCCATGAGCTGAGGACTCATCCCATGGTTCACCACTTGGAAAAATCCCCATTCTCTACAAGCCTTTGAGATCTCGTCAAGAGTTTTGGCTTGTAGAGTTATGTCATCTGTGGAGAAGCAACTTAAGTCGATGATGGGGATGGTGGTGGTGTGAGGGTTGTGTGGGGTCATGTACGGTCGCTGAGATAAAGGCTTGACATAGCGGTTTGGTATGGCTCTGAGGTTGCTTTCTGATAAGGATTGAACACGGACTATAGGCTCAGGCCAGTCTTGGAAGATGCTCATGGCTTTGGTTCTTTTTTGATGGAGGTTAGGGAAGATGAGGGAAGAGGACATGGATGAGTGAAGGAGTAATAGGCAGTACCATATAAATAGAGATAAAAGAAAGCTATAGTGCCATGCATATTTGATAGTTTAAAAAAAAAAGTTAAATTCTAAAAGTTACAAAATCCTATTTTCTCAAAAAAGAATAACAGTAATATTATGCGGAATTTATCAATTATAGTGGTACAACAGATTGAAAAAACCCAGAGATCATATCTTACTACAAAAGAAAAATATATTGTCTGTTTTACATGTCTAGAGATTAATATATTAATGAAAAATAATGAAAACAGTTATTTGCTAATTAATTACAATTCAAACCAATATACGAGTGATTAAGGCAAGGCTCTTGCTTGAACCATTCCGTTTACATTTTCTATTTAAACGTATATTAAAAAAAGTTTTACGTGTTTACGTGTAAGTATTTATTAATTGAAAAATGTAATGCTGCGTATAAACTATAAGCATAAAGTTTTAACAACAAAAGACCAACACAAAAGCAAGCTAATTTGATATGGATCTCAGTTGGGTTAAACATTATTAAAGACATGTGTTCCAACTTGTCTTTTAAATACATTCGAATAGCTCTAAACCTATTGTTGTATTACTTTCACGTTGGGTTTGTAAATCGAGATTAGTGCATAAATTTAATTAAGATCATAAAAATAGGTTAATAAGACAACAAATCTATTAGTTAAAAATGTAAAGGTGGTGGTCTTAAATTTAATGTGAGGAGTCAATGCTTAAATACATACATTAACAATGAATATGAACGACAAACCCAAAGATCTAATTGGACAGATACTTTAGCAACTTATCAATTTATAACCACAGAAAACTAAAAGTATCTAGATGAGGTCGACCTTAAATGTCGACGCCAATTGCATTTATTGATTTCCTCACGTTTTATATTTAATTTGTTAAATACACGATGCTAAAGAAAAGAGAAGAAAAAACTTGTATTAGAAATACATACTATTGCCGAGTGTCGAGGACGTGTGGTCTAGTGATAGAAGTGACTTTAACATTTTTCAGGCACCCGAGTTTGATTACTCCAAAATATAAGGAGAAGGAAAAAAGTTTAGCTATAGATCGAGCTTTTGTCGATCCCATTAATACTAAAAAATTGAGTAAGGTTGACAAAAAAAATACTATTTGTGTGTAGTACATAGGAAATTCAAAGTTCCCACTCAATAAAAGTTTGCAATTCTTTTTTTACCAATAATTGGATTGATAAGATCCGATCCATAGCTCAAATCACACTTTTCAAAAACTTTTTAAATTTTTTATCTTTTGGTGAGAGGGCCAAACCTCTAGCGCCCAATTTATTAGTTGAATTATTGATTAAACCACAAAAAAATTCGACATAGTTTTCTTTCCCTATACATACAAAAATAACTATATGTCGTGGTTCGATAAATTGAGGTTGTAGGTATCAACTATGGATGTAAAACTGGTTCAGAATAAATATAGCATGATTTAATAAATTAATAAAGCAAAAATATATTTCAATTCGCTTTAAAAATTACTTTTGGGCGATTTTTAAATGTTGCGAATAAAATTTGAAAGCTGAAATTCTTATTGATTATTTTTCTGCAGATATTTTCGTTAGTAAATTTTAAAAGTTGAATTGGAACTTTTGTTGGAAATATTATTATATATTTCTGTATCCACTAATGTATCTCTTGAGATATCTTTTCTGTATTTTTGGGAGTCTAGGTTATTGCTCGCAACATTTATATATATCTCTTGTAACTCGTTGAGATTAATAGGATTGCATCGTTAAGACTTAATTGCCGTCTTCTCTGAACCTACTTTGATATGGTATTAGAGCTAAACGATTCTCACTAAATCTGTTTGCTTTGATTGTTTAATCAACATGTTTAACCCTAGCGCCTTGCCTATTGCGGCTGTGACTCTTACTGAAAAACAAAGGACGATATCTCCTATGATCTCTCTCCTTAAGATAATCTGGGTGTTACAATCTCGCATCCTCTTCTCAATGGAAGAAATTATGATGAATGACCTTGTAGTTTTGAAATATCACAGCAGTTTCGTAAGAAATTTGGATTTCTCAACAGGAAAATAAACCTTTGTCTGACTCTCCAGACTATGAAAACTGGACTCCAATCAATGCTCTCTAGTTTTTGTGGATAAGGATGAGCGTTGAACCGGAGATACGATCTAACCTTACTCATCGCTCTGTGGCTTGTGACCTTTGGGAGCGTTTCAGGAAGTTGTATGCGATGAGTAACGGTCCTAAAAATCAGCAGATTAAAGATGATGTTGCTAACTGTAAACAAGGTTCAATGTCTGTGAAATTTTAATACAGAAAGTTATTGAAAATTTGGGATATTGTTTCTGCATTTCCCCCATTGCGGGTGTGTGCGTGTGGAAAGTGCACATGTAATTTAGCTGAGCAACAAGAGAAAGATAGAGAAGACGACAAAGTGCAACAATTTTTGTACGGGCTTGATGATGTCAAGTTTGGGTCTGTTCATTCTACTCTGACCTTACGTGTGCCATTACCAAACTTGGAAAAAGCGTATAATCTTGTACGTCAAGACGAAGATATGCAGAGAAATAGTATAACCTGGGAAGTGCAGCCCATGTGTGCATTCTCTCCTCAAAGTCACCAACAATATACTGAAACTCGCTACAAGGATAGAGTAAATGAAGTGAAACCTGTCTGTAAGCATTGCAATCAGCGTGGCCATCTTACCTGAGTGGTGGGGAGATCGCCCTAGGTCGAAACTTATACAACCACATCACAGACGAGGAAGAGGATGTGGTTCTCATAACAGTAGCAACACTTCCTCTCGTGGTGGTTATAGTGGGTTTTCTTGTGCTAATGCATTATCTATTTTTGCGTCTACATATGCTGAGCACACTAGCTATATTGTTATAGATGATGACAGAGATGTTGTTGTGGGATTAACGGACAAGCACTGAAGAACATCACAACTTTGCTCAATGCTCGTGGCACAAATCCCTTAAATCAGTCTGAAGCTTTGATAGGTACGATCTCTATTCCTTCTGCTTGGATCTTAGATACCGGTGCTACGCACCACATGATTGGTAAAAAGGAAATCCTGCAGAATCTGTGCAGCATTCCACCAATTTTAGTTATTCTCGGGGACGGTTGAGAAAGAATTATGGATCAGGAGGGTACAATGAATTTACGGTCTGTTTTAGTGATGGAATTTGTGTTTTATGTTAAGGGAATGGAATCTGATTTGATATTTGTTGGGCAGTTGATGGATGATACTCGTTGTGTAGCTCAAATGGCTGACCATTTCATTGTTCTCCAGGACCGAAGTTTGAGGACGGTGATGGGAGTTGGTAAGCAAGAGCAGGGTGAGTTTTGGTTTAGAGGCGTGGAGAGTGTTGGTGCCATGACACCTAGAACATAACCTATGGACTTGTGGCACAAACATATGGGCCATGCTGCTTTTTAAGCTTTGAAGATTTTTCAAACATTTGATCTTCCAGTTGTATTGATTTCGTTGCTAATAGTTGTGACATTTGCCTTCATGCTAAGCAAACTCGTCAAACATTTTCAATTAGTATTAATAAGACATCTTCTATTTTTAAAATGGTCTACTCTGACTAAGGCGCCCTTATCGGATTCCAGCACATTCATGTGCTTGATATTTCTCACTATTGTCAATGATTATTCTAGAGGTGTGTGGATATTCTTAATGATCGAAAAGAAGGAAACACAACACATTTGCAAAACTTTGTGTCCTTAGTTGATTGCTAGTTTTCAGCCAAAGTATGTACCGTACATAGTGACAATGGGAGTCAATTTTTGTGTATGCGAAATCACTTTCTTCAACAAGGGATAAAACATGAAACATCTTGTGTAGGAACTCCACAACAGAATGGACATGTGGAAAGGAAACATCGTCACATTCTCAATGTCTCAAGAGCACTCAGGTTTCAATCACAATTTCCCATCGAATTCTGGGGTAAGTTACTGATAGCGGCTTACTTACTAAATCGAGCGCCGAGTAAGGTGTTGAATGGAATGACACCGCATGAAAGAGTACACAGTAAAAAACCAGATTATGATCACATCACAGTGTTTGGTTCACTTTGTTAGGAACATAATCAACTACATAGGGGAGATAAATTCTCTCCACGGACAAGACTATGTCTGTTTGTTGATTATCCTAACACACAAAAGGGTTGGCATCTTTATGACATAGAACATGATGAGTTCTTTTCTCCCGAGATGTTGTTTTCTCCGAGCATGGGTATCCATTTGCAATCGCTAAAGTGTTTGATAGTCCATCGTCCTCTACAACATTAGTCGAGTGTGCACAACTCGGTGATGTTTATGATTCTGACAGCGATGAAATAGATACAACTATGCCTACATCGATACATACCTCTAATGAACTAGAGTCTGTGGAACCTAATACACTACCGTTGCCCTCTTTATTGTCTGCTTCGTTTACGCCAAGTGCAGATTCAAACCAGTCCACGGACCTAGCTGTGGAACTACTTGGTCGAGATCATCGCATCAAGAAACAACCTGCATGCTTAGGAGAATTTGTTACAAAAAAATCACTACTTCTTCTTCAATGTAGAAGTTGTTGACTGCAAAGTATCATATTACTATTATGTTTCTTGCTTGCGTTTTACTGAGCGCCACACAACATACTTAGTGGCTATCTCTTCTATTCCTGCGCCGCAATACACTAAAGCTTGTTAGAACGAAAACTGGCGTGTTGCAATGAGGTCTGAAATTGCAACATTGGAGAAGAATAAAACATGGAATCTTGGACCCTTGCCTCCTGGAAAGCATGCGTAAGGGATCAGATGGATTTATAAACTTAAGTACCGGTTATATGGGTCTTTGGAGCGTTATAAGTCTAGGTAGGTTGTGCTCAGGAACAACCAAAAAGAAGGAATAGATTATGGTGAAACATTTGCTCATGTCGCCAAAATGGATACTGTTTGTTTGTTTCTTGCAACAACAGCTGTGAAAGGTTATTAAATCCACCAAATGGATGTTCACAATGCCTTTCTACATGGTGATTTAGATGACAAAGTGTACATGAAACTACAATAAGGTTTTGAGTCAGAAAATCTGAATATGGTTTGCAAACTTCATATGTCTTTGTATGGGTTAAAACAGGCTCCTCGGTGTTGGTTTGCTAAGCTGTCTAATGCACTGAAAGGATATGGATTTGCACAGTCTAAGTATGATTACTCGTTGTTCACAATGGTGAAAAATGGACATACACTACAGATTTTAGTTTACGAGGATTACTTGGTTATAAGCGGAAGTATTTCATCCAAGATTCAACCAGTATTTGTCAACGTGTTTTCATATGAAGGACTTAGGTTTGTTGAAGTATTTTCTGGGTATCAAATTGGCCTGTAACTGGTCTGGAATTTATCTGTCCTAGCGAAAATATGTGCTTGATAAGATCGCTCATGCTGGTTTGTTGGCTGCAAAGCCATCTTTAATCCCGCTTGAACATAATTATACGTTAGATCGTTCCTAATCACTTTTTATATCCGATCCAAGTCTTATCATAGGATTGTTAGTCGCCTCATTTATCTTGTTGTGACACATCCTGATATCTCGCATTCTGTCCACATTATGGGAAAATTTATGCGATCTCCTCGCCTTAATCATTGGAATGCCGCTTTGAAGACTGTTCGATATCTCAAGTCCAATCCCAGTTAGGGTATCTTCCTACGTTCAGATAGTGACCTCCATATTACAGGTTGATGTGACTCTGATTGGGCCAGTTTCCCCATGACCCGTCGTTTAGTTACCAGATATTTCATTCAACTTGGCTCCTCTCCAATAGCATGGAAAACACGTAAACAGCCTATGGTTATGTGTTCTTCTGTTGAAGCCGAATATCGTGCAATGACATTCGTGATTCAGAAACTTTTGTGGTTAAAATGTTTGTTTCATGAGCTTGGCTGCGATCAAACACTTCCAACCAATTCGCCTAAGTCAATTTATAGGCTTTCTTCTTTAATTTAGTAAAGAAGAAAGAATATATAGTGAACTTTCTTAATATCAAATCTGTTAAGAAACTATACGAAATCTAACCTTTTTAGTGATTGAAATCGTCACAAAAACCCTTTTATCGAGAATTTTATCTGATTTTTTATAGAAAAAATTAACTAATATAACCTACTTTATTTTATATATTACTAAGATAACCTCTTTTTTTTATTACTTCAGATAACCTACTTTTTTCAAATATACCTATTTTACCCTTCACTTCAAACATTCCTTATAATCCTTCTAGTTTGTCTTCAATTTTTCCAGAAACAANGAAACAAAAACCTACTGTTCTAGTTTTGATTCCCTATAAAACCAATCACGTTGAATTTCTTTTAGTTTTCGTGTTTCTATTTTCCCAAAAAGAAGAACTTATTCTTTGTTCAAGTTTTGTTAGGTTAAACAATACAAGGTGTCTANTTTACTGAATTTTAGTGATTCCTAAATAGAAATTGTGTTTTTCATTGAATATTGATTAGAATTGAGTTTCCTATGCGTTAAACCATGTTTGATTTCAGTGAAATCTGAAACTGGTTTTTTTTTCCGCCAAAACAAGATCGATCGTTCTGATTGTAGACCGATCGATCCAACTTTTTTGAAATAATATGTGACACAGAATAATCCAGACCGATCGCTCCAGTTTCAGACCGATCGATCTGGATTATTCTGTGTCACATATTATTTCAAAAAAGTTGGATCGATCGGTCTACAATCAGATCGATCGATCTTGTTTTCGCGAAAAAAAACCAGTTTCAGATTTCACTGAAATCAAACATGGTTTAATGCATAGGAAACTCAATTCTAATCAATATTCAATAAAAAACACAATTTCTATTTAGGAATCACTAAAATTCAATAAACAAAAACCTGATTATGCAGCAGAGACACATTATATTGTTTAACCTAACAAAACTTGAACAGAGAATAAGTTATTTTGGGAAAATAGAAACAGTAAAACTAAAAAAAATTCAACGTGATTGATTTTATAGGGAATCAAAACTAGAAAAGTAGGTTTTTGTTTCTGGAAAAATTGAAGACAAACTAAAAGGATTATAATGAATGTTTGAAGTGAAGGGTAAAATAACTATATTTGAAAAAAGTAGGTTATCTGAGTAATTTAAAAAAAGAGAGGTTATCTTAGTAATATATAAAATAAAGTAGGTTATATTAATTAATTTTTTCAAAAAAATAACTGGTAGTGAATTGGATAAAAATCATACCTCTGTTAAGTCATCCTTATTAATGATAATATTATTGATGTGAGATATTCCAAAAGTCAAACAAGATGTTAACTATTTTGGATCAGTTAATTTGACAAAGTCTCTAATCTATAACTTAAACTTTCCAAAACCTCAATTCTTATCAATGGCAGTCTATACATTATCAAGCTGAACTTCGATAGAAAAGCTATCGAAATAGACATATAACCATTTAACAAAATACTTTTACTAGTCCGTTTAAACTTTACTTAGACAAATTATAAGTTTTCGATGTATACAAACTGATAAAGTACATATAAACTGATAAATTGAATATAAACTCATGATAAGGTCCATATAAGTGCTAATTTTTTGGTTAGGAAATATCAATGGATGGTCTTGTAACTTAGTTTTTCTTGATACCTTGAGACTGAGAATGAGTGTATATACAATCATCAAGATACAGTTTAAACTTAATTTTCATCTGTTAAACGAACAGTGGATCTTGTCGGAGAATTGGTCACTGAAATGACAGACAGCTAAACAATGGAATGAAGCACCAAAAGACAACATAAAATGGAACCTCCAAAAGACAAAGAAGATAAAACAGCACTATTCGCCATCCAATAGAGATCGGCCAGCGCAATTCACACTTGCGATACACAAGTTGTGTTTTGATTTGTCAATTGTATAAATCCATTGCAGTCATGTAATATCGATTATCTGGATTTCGAACTAACGCATTATCGTTATCTTAATTAATACCATTAGTTTACAAAATAATCAACCATATATTAGATTATTGTATTATTCGGATTAGGATGCACATGTTATTAAAGAAAGTTGTTTATTGATTTTTTTTGTTTACATAAACGAATTACAAGAACTGGTCAAATATATATATATATATATATAGGTTTGGTTTGAATTTTATGAAGATTGGAAAAATTCAACTACGTATGGTTCAAGATTTTTTCATGGAGTTGAAGATTTTTAGAAATTTTTCTATGATTCAAATTTTCCTATATTTTTATTAGAAATCATGGCTTTTCAACATAAAATAATTTGACAATGAATAATATGATCTAAAAACTTAATGTAATAAATTTAAATTACCATAATTTCCAATGTGAAATATTTATCACATTCCAACATACATACAAAATATGGATGGAAAACAATGCACACCATTCATCCAAAAAATACAAGATGGATTACAAGTCTATTGGACCAGTAATTCACTCAAAACTAATTGCCAGTATTTAAAATAACACATAAATCTTCCATATTAGATTAATTAATCACAACTTACAATGTGCAATAATATTTATCACTATCTAACAGTTTGAGTCTTCAAATTTAAATATCCTTACTAAGATTTTACTTTTAACTAAAATTGTTAAATACTAAACTCAAAATTTTTTTGTTTTTTGGTATGACTAAACTTAAAAGTCGACACTTGAGTTTTGACTATTCATAACAAAAGAAGCTGAAGGCAAAAGAAAACAAAATAAAAGAAGCTTTGCTCGTCCTACCAGTTCGAGACTTGACCTGCTTTGGGTCAGTCGGTATTAGTTTAATCGTCGTAAGAGAAAACTAAATCTTCTGGACTGTATTATTATAAGCCACAATATATAGACTAACGCACATGCTTATTTTTATTTTATTTTTGTTGTTGATAATATCATATTTAATATAATGATTTTCCTAATTGACAAGGCCAGTCACAAGACAGATTTGGAATCGTACCACTTGTATACGCAACTTCAAGATAAAATGAAAGAATTTGGCACGTGCTTTTGAAGCTGAGAAGCAAATTATTCAACAAATTTGATAACATCAACTATCAAAATGGAAAGACATGAAGCATATCGTCATCTCAATATATTAATAGTGGGTCTCTTTATGGGTAAACTATTTTTGATTAAGTAGTGGCTTGTGAGTCATTTTCTACAATTACGTCAAAAAAAGATGCAATAACCAAACTATATTAAAGTTTAAGACAGTTGTTTCTAATTTCCTAACTCTAGTGTCATTTCTGTCAACTTTGTTTTCTTTTTCATAGAAAAAGAAATACAAAGTTAAAACTATTAAAAAAACTGATGGAATATGAAATTTTTTAAAAAACCACGCGAGAAAAAAAAATGTAAGACTCTAACAAAATGGAAAAACAAAAACAACAAACATAAATCTAATACCACAAAACTCATAATAATTAAACCAAAATTGGAAGTCATAGCTAAACTACAACTGATTCCAAAGAGTGCCAATACTGCAGAAATCTCGTACTGAAACTCAAAGAACACTGCTAGAAGTGAGATCAAAGACAAACAAGAGAGCAGAAAGAACATGAAAAAATGTGGAAAGAGATAGAGAACCGATCTCAGATGATAATTCTCGAGAAATCATCACTCTAAGCCAAAAAAAAACCAACAGGACCAAAAAACAAGAAAAATCTTTGAACTTCGGTGATACACATAAATCAATTACCTATTGTGCATACATATCGATGTAACACTTTACAATCAGATTATAAAGAATCTAGATTTAACAACACAAAAACATGAGAATCCAACTAATCTTAAAGCACTCATGATTTTGGTTTTTATCTAATATAAACTAAAGCAAGAACCAAGCAAATCTACTAAACTAAACAATATCAAAGGAAGAACAAGCAACTAAGCTATACTATGACGAATAAATCAAGTACTAAAATGATTAAATAGAAGGTTGATCAACTAAAGTAATGTCTCACGGGCTTCACAACTGGTTTAGGGGAAAAACAAGCAACTAAGAATATTTCCAACTCATCTCTATATTTGTCTCTAAATGCTATTTTAAGTAAAATCATTTGGAATTTACCTCTATTTTTGCCTCTAAAATAGAGAAATGATATATTTCCTCTATATATAAAGGACTGCTATTTCTCCTCTATTCTAAAAGTAATTTTTTATTTACATAACAATCTTTTAACTTTTTATAAATGAAAGAAATTATTATTAAATATTATAAATAATCATTATATATGAATAATAATTTAATATTGATTAAATTTTAAATATTATAAATGATAAATAATATAGAGCTAATAGTTAAATTTTAGATATTAATCAAATTTTAAAATTATAAAAGATAATTAAATCTCTGTAGTTCTGGGCAATTCTAGTTTCGGTTTGAGTTTAGTTTGGATCCTTCGTGTTCGAGTTTGTAGGTCTAAGTTATATGGATCTATATTGGAACCAAAGCATATTTTGGGTCGATTCGATTCAGGTAGTTTGGGGTTCGAGTCGGTTTAGGTCCAGACGTGAAGAACCAAAATATACCTAAAATTTTGGATAATTTTTGGGTTTTGGATACTTAGACCCGAATCAGGCACGAAATAACCAAAATATCCAAAATTGGATTTGAAATGACCCAAATACACAAATTAGAGTGAAGATTGGATCCAAATTGACCAAAATACCCAAAATTATTCAAGAGTTGGACCCAAATTGATTAAAATACCCAAAGCTTGGCCCAAAAGTATCAAAAGACCCGATATTAGACCTATACTAATGAAAATACTTGAAACTATATCCAAAATTAGACCTAAATATTTAAAAAGTATTAATACTATTTCGGATCTATTCGGATACCCGTAGGTATCAAATTTTACCCAACCCAGGCATGTACCCAATGGGTAATACAAACAAGAGAATATGCACTAAATGACAACATTAGTTTTCTAAATTAGGTGACTTCAAGTCCTACCATTATAGGCATCGGTTCACTTTCATATATCCCCTTTTGCCCTTTTATAAAATATAATTTTATATGAGAAATAATATTTGAATATTTTTGGCGTGATGCGTCAGGACAAAACGATGTTGAACCCGTAAGAAAGTAGAAGAAGTACAAAACTTTTCACTTTAGAAAGCGACTCTTCATTATCCAACCCCACCCCCAAAAAAATTGGTTCTTCTCTTTTGCCGCATAACTTTGTCGAGTAATCGTGGCCCGTCTTCTCTTTTTTAGGAATTGAAGCGTCGTTCTCCCCCCCCTCTCAGCCGCTCTCTATCTCTCTGTTGTATTCTGTAAGTTTCCTCAATGCGTGTAAATCCCTACTAGACATGGTTAGTGTAGCAATTGAAACCCTAGGCTTAAGTCGATTTGGGTTTTCTATCTGGATTTGATTTTTAGTTTTGATTTCCCCCATTTATGAATGTCTCTGCCGTCGTGTTGCTCCTTTCAACTGGTCGCATGCGATTAACTTTACTATAGTCCTTCTTTACACTTTCATGGTGGTTGCCGGTGTGGTGTGGTCGGCAATAGGTGTTTGATTTTTTGTCAATGTCGTTTTCAATTGCAACACCAACTCGGAATCTGATGATTATAATAGGGTTTGCAATTACATTTGCATCTTCTTTATGTTTCTTCACCATTTTTAACCATTTTTTGTCCCCTCTATCATGGCGACGGGTTGGTGTTCAACTGCTGTATATTTCCTGGTTCTCTGCAATTAAAAATGGAAGCAGCAATTACTAGTATTTGCAGTCACTATTTCTATTTGCAGTCACTGTTTTCTGTTGGCCTGCAAATACTAGTAATTGCAAAAATTATGCAAACAACTATGTTTTCAGTTAAATTTTGTATTTGATGCAATTCATAGTGTTTGCAATTACATATTTTAGTTGCCACTTTCGCCTTTTTTTGGGAAAATACATTTTGTTTCTTCACTGTCTTGCCCTCAGAAACTAGTCATGCCTCACATCACTAGTTTTTGCAGCCACATGTTTTGTTCGCGGCATTCGAATAGGATTTTGTAGTTACACTTTGTGTTTGTTCCTTTGAATTACCTTGTAGTTACATTTCTAAGTTCCCAATCGACGTTCTTCTCGCTGTCCCTTAGCTTGATGCAAATACTCAGAGAGTAATGCAAACCATAATTTTTGCAGTTACTACTCACTGTTACTGTTTGCAGTTAACTTCTGTATTTGATGCAATTCATAGTTTTTTGAATTATATATTTTTGCTGCTTCTTTCGGCTTGCTCTTAGAAACTAGTCATGCCTCCTTTCCGATAGGGTATTGCATTTACACTTTGTGTTTGCTTCCTTTGAATTAGCTTGTAGTTACATTTCTGAGTTCCCAATTGATGTTCTTCTCGTTGTCCCTTAGTTTGATGCAAATACTCAGAGAGTGATGCAAACCATAATTTTTGAAGTTACTACTCACCGTTACTGTTTGCAGTTAACTTTTGTATTTGATGCAATATATAGTTTTTGGAATTATATATTTTAGCTGCTTCTTTCGGCTTGCCCTTAGAAACTAGTCATGCCTCCTTTCCAATAGGGTTTGCAGTTACACTTTGTGTTTGCTTCCTTTCAATTAGGTAGTAGTTACATTTCTGAGTTTCCTAACCCTTGTTCTTTTCGCTGCAATTAACTATGCAATTACCCAAATTTGCTGCAATTTCTAGTATTTGCATGTACTATTTTTTTTTGCAACTTCCAAATTCTAGCACCGTTTGCTGCATCTTGCACTACATTTGACTCTCATTTTGCATCTTTTTGCTGCCACCAACATGTTTTGCAAATATCATTAAGTTTTGCAGTAATCATAGATTTTTGCAATTATTCTATTTGTTTGACTCTCATTTTGCCTTTTTGCTGCCACTAACATGTTTTGCAAATATCATTAAGTTTTGCAGTAATCATAGGTTTTTGCAATTATTCTATTTGTTTGCATGCGCTCACGGACCTCTTTTTTTTTGGCGTACCAAGTGGTGCTACCATTGCAGGTGTTTCATATGGCTCCATCCAATCTCCCACCCCATCTGATAGCTGATTGTCATTTCCCAGCTGGTAAGAGGGTCAATGTCTACCAGCGGATTACATGGTTGTAGGGACTTCTACTTACGCTCAAACCGGATGAAAAAGATTTCTTCTTGAACAGCCAGTTCAAAGAGTTGCTGAACCTCACGTCAAAGCCTGCATGGTCTGAAAGTTTTGTTGTTCAGCTCCTGAGTAGGCAACTCGATATTCGCAAGAAGAAAGAGATCTGGATAGTTTTTGCTGGGGCTCCCATACGGTTTTCCTTGCGGGAGTTTAAAATTGTTAGTTGCCTCAATTGTGGGAAATACCCTAAGCGCCCTAAGAAGAAGACTAAGCCCACTACCGTATCCACTAAGCCTCCATATTACGCCAATCACATATGTTTACCGCAAGTCAACAGTTATATGTAATCCAAACTACAATGCTCTCATCTTATTTTTCCCAGTATTCCCATTACTATCTGTTTAAGGTTACGCATCCCCTTACTCTCAACTTCGCCCAAATTTTGGGGGTTATAACTCACTAATCATCTGCTGCACGGAGTGTGGCCGCGGAGGCTGAGTCGAGACAATGATATCTGCTACAGTTATACAGTGTCATTTTTTACTAGTGATATTGTTAATCAAAATTCTATATATATCCTCTCCATGAAACTAACCTTGTGTGCTCCCTGTGTTGCTCATTTCATTGCCAGTTTGCATTGCTGCCACGTTTGCAAGTAGGTGAACATTAGGAGCCCATGTCTTCGGCCGCACAGTAGCCATCAGGGGTATGGTTTCCAACTCCCCTCGAATAGCCATGAAAGCATCAAACTCCTCTTCCATTCTTATATACGAAGGAGGGAATTTCCTCCAAGTAGGACCAAGCACACATTCAGGCCATTGGTAACTTAAGTTAATTTCTCGGTCCTCCCTAACCCCCATGACAAAGACAAGCTTTGTTAAAAATCTTCCTAAGGCGTCACCATCCTTAACTTCAATTGTTGCTATTAAATCCTTCCACGTCTCCTCGAAGTAGTAATTTCCATCAGGGTCAATCTTCCACTCCCCGTGACGAACCTTAACTGATGTTACCATACTGGGATTTTTTGCTGCTCCACACGAAAAGAATCAGAGATAAATCATGTTAGTAAACCAGTTTTTTCGTGGCTCTTTTGGCCAAACATATGTTCTGTGTCAATAGTTAGGGGAAACGCAAAGTACGTTTTGCCACAAAAAACATAGCACATGTTTGCAACTCAACACACAAGACTTCGTTATCTCACAAACATACACTTAAAACTGCAAACAAAATTGATTTCATCAAACTACCCAGTTACTGGGTCGTTTGCAACTCAAAAAAATTATGATCCACAAACAGACAGCAAAGTTAGTGGTCCCATTTTTCAGGTGTTTCACACATTTATGGACAAACAGTTGTTAGATTGGCTCCCCCACAAAAGACAAACACAACATGACAAAAAGATAGTAAAGCAAAAGCAAAAGAGAATCTCACCTACCTTTCTTAATTAAATCGACAGAAATTGCATTAAGTCCCCTATTAGCAGTTATCGGCCAGAACAACCATACCCTCTCAAGAATTTGGGTTAGAGCTATGATTAATGCCAGTTGCTTGTTGTTGGTGTTAATAAAGGGGGCGACCAAATTTTTTAATATTTTCTGTCCAAGATATTTTGTTTGCAGTCCTAAACCCTAGTTGCACACACACATCCATTTTGCAACAAATAGTATCTTAAAATTTGTGGTCTGTATACTTCACACAAGGCGAGACAAATCTTCCTAAAATCCTCAATTTAATGCAGCCAAAAGCTTATAGAGCAAGGTGGGGACGGTAATGGGCCCAATAGAAATCTACCCTTATATTCTCTGTGGGAACTATAGTGCTTGCTCATTTATTAATACAAATTGTTACTGCTCAATGTTCCCTTTCAAGGTTGTAAATTTCAAACATATCAGATCGCGTTTGTCTCAATCAAAACACTTTGCTTTCAATCTTATAAGTCCACCGCCAAACATTTTGTTGCATATTACCTTTATTTTACAGGAAACATGTTTTTTTGCTGCAATGACATCTGTACTTACTAGATTCAAGCATCTCATGTTTCGCAATTAAAATAAATTACTGTTATCAAAATTTTTTGCGTCTGTGACCTCCCCCCTCTATCGGTTTGATATCCACTCCTTCGTACCAACCTGGAACACAGCCGGCTTTCTCATAAAAAATCCCAATGAAGCACCACTCGTATCTAACTTCTTCAATACATCTAAATAAGATCGATCCCTAATCGATTAAAGATTTAACACTGAAGCTGATCCTAATCTCCATTTCTCCTCCGACATTTCTGCAAATTAAATCCCATTTATATCTTTCAGTTTTGCTCTACCATTTGTGGTTATTAGACGCAAGAAGATCCCGTTCTGCCAATAAATTTGTAATTACTGATATTGAGATCACCGTCAGGTACACAGCTTCTAACAGACGCCCCTTTGGCATATGAAATCACGGTGAAATGTTTGCTGGATCAAAACAAATACGGAAAGCACCACAAATACGTATCTAACTTCTTCAATCCTCCTACCCAAAATCGATTCCAACCCGATTATAGATCTCTCACTAACCCTGAGTCTAATCTTCATTTCTCCTCTACCATCGCTGCAATTACAGTCCTATTTCCATCTTTCAGTTATGCTCACCTCTGTATGACGAATAAAGATGGAGAATGTGGATCCTAAATTTTTCCACATGGCCTATCAGGACAAAACGTCACTTTATAATGGTGGGGGGCGAGATGTCTTTTCCTTCACTGACCCCACCCTCGCTCATCTAATTTCAAAAACTTCAAGTCATCCACTTAATTAGTTTCTGTAAAGGTATTATCTACCTAATTCTCTCTACAAACAAAACCCAATAGAATAATTATATAGAACAAAAATCGGACCCATATTTGGGTCCGGTTCGAATCTGTAGTTCCGAGTAATATGCCCAGACCTATTTCTAATATTGCCAATTGCTCATTTTTGGGAAAATATAGTAGTGGTATATCTAAACTCAAATCTATTCTGTTTTATTATGTTATATGTTTTAATATAATTTTCTTTATAGTACATGTTTTATAATAAATATTATCTAAATAATATAATTATTTATTTTAAAAACCAAAGAATAAAATAAACATAGTTAAATTGTAATTTTTAGAAATAAAATGTACTTATGATAAAAAATATAATATACTTAAAAAATTCTTTTATAGAGTAAAAAATAGTGAAATACATTAGAGTAAAATACATCTCTATTATAGAGTTTCTCTATTTTAGAATAAAAAATAGATGAATACATTAGAGATGGTCTAGTGATGCAATGAGGTAGCAAGAAACACAATCCTAGGATATGGATAACATTCCAAGATTAATCACGGATCATTTCATTAAACACTTGATAAAGCTAAACTCTCATTTTCTAATCACTCTAACATCAGCTCTTATTAGCTAGGGAAGAAAAACACATCTAGATTATTTCAGAAATTCGAACAAACACTTTTTGGGCATGAATAACCCTAACATCAAAACTTGATTGATCAAACCAAATCTAGCTTCAAGAATAACATAACTAAAGGAAAAACAAGAATCTAGCAACCTAAGCATCATCATTCAATCATCAAATCCCTAACCTAATAAGGGCATCTCTAACCCTACTCTATTTCTTCTTTCAATACCCATTTATGGAGTAAAATCAACTCCAATACTACTTCATATCCCACCCGATATAGAATGGTGAATAGTGTTAGTCCAATTTTATTCCTTCATTTTGGGGTGAGACTTTTTTTTCAGTCTGAAAACTCACATATTAACCATTGTGAAATACAAAGAGAAGTACAACTAAAGCCGACGGAAAACATAAATATCTCCACAAACATTGCCCAAAAAAGGGAAGCTTTTTAAATTAGCCCCGAAAAGAACATAGCTAAAACTTTAAGAACCAAAACCCAAGAAAAAACTACCTCGAACCAAAGCCTGATAAACACCATCACGCATCATAAGCTTGAAACAAAAATGAATCCTCCTATGGTGACTGAGTGTACCGCAAGAGTGAAGAACAAGGAGCTTTAGCAAAAAGAATGAATCTCACAAATCTTCCGCAAATGGCAAAGCCAAAACTGAAACACAATCTACCGATTAATGCCTGATAGAACCCTAGGACAAAGAAGACTTCGCACGAGTCTTGGAAGTACTAATAAGGAGCGAACATAAGCTCAAATCGGCGGAGTCAAACCCAAAAGAGAACAACACCCAAAGGAACCCAAAGAGGCAAACTCCAAACGAAGTAGCATTTAAAAGGAATTATACTATATCTAAACTAAAAACTAACCAGAACTAAACCAGAAGCATAAACAAACTTAAGGACCTAACAAGAAAAAAGAAATTGATTAAATAGAGAAGGAGCACACAAAGATGTCACCGGAAACAGCATAGCGTCGAAGGAGCACATGAAGATGTCACCTATACTGATATTAATTGCCTTTTAGTTGTTCTTTGTTTTCAGAGTTTCAATATGTTTGACAATCAATATGGACTTTTCAATTCAATTAACCCGAGATTACTGAAAATTCCAGTAATCAGTTGAGATTAATTAATTGAAAATTTTTTCTTTTACCTGTATTAGTCATAACTAGTGTACAAAACAATTTTGTTGCTAAAGTTGGTTTGCATGTGACAAGCAATTCATTAAAATTGAGCTTTTGTGTGTCCACTTACTGATCATTATAACCAGACACGTACCTTGAAGCTTATTTTTTATTTGGCTTTGTGCTTGCGTTTATATGTAAGCCTGTGTTGTAACCATAAAATCTCATCAATAAAATATAGATGTAAAACAAAACACATTATTAGTACCAAAGTAGGAAAAAAACTTAAAATAACACAAACCACATGGCGTAATGACTAAATAATCTGGTAAATCACTTGCGAATCGACCAATATCATCGAAAATTTGACGAGACGAAGTGGATTCTTCGGGAGCTTGTTGAGATTGTTGTAATCTTTCTTTTTCTTTCTAAAATTCGTGTTTGTTGAGCTTGAAATTATGCACGAACATTTGGATCTTGTATGGACTCAAATCTTTAAACAAAATTTTTCTTTCTTCCTTGAGTTCTTTTAAGGCAAGAATTTGTTTTTGCATCTCCATATAGTATTGTCTTTGAGCACTTCTCTTCCTTAAGTGCTCTAAAAGTTGTGTATTTCTCTCTTCTAGGATTTTGATAACAACCATCAATTTTTCTTTTAAATTTTTCTTTTTGTTCACTTCAATTTGTCATTAAGATGGATGATATACATCATATTTGGATAGTTATTCATGCATTTTTGATTTATGTGAATAATAATTGAACGATTTGGTTATAATTCTAAACTGTTATAAAGTATATCTATGATATATATATGATTATATCTACTAGTATGTGTAACAACAAAAGGAAAAACACAAATAGAAAGTTAGTAGAGGAAACGTAAATAGAGTGTGGTAATTGAAGAAGAGAAAAAGAGATACGTGAGAAGATGACGATAAGAGAAATATCACTTTTCCATTATGTTGACTTGTGTTTTTTGTGTGTCTTCCATTCTTACCCCAACATATGTATTTATACAAGTATAAAGGTAATAGATGATGTAAGATATTTTGTTGATAGGTAACTATACATATAATAATAAAATATATATATCTATAATACTCCCCCTAAATTATATATCGCTCATTATGTATTACACACTGCCTCATTAAAAACCTTATCATGGAAAAACTCAGTGGGATAAAAACCATGATGAGGAAAAAAGAGTACAATAACGTAGTCTCCCCCTGAAATGATGGATATCATAAGTTTCGTAATTGACACATTCCATGTTCTTAGAATGTTTTAGTGGGAAGAGCTTTCGTGAACATATCTACTGCATTGTCTGCTCTACAAATATATTGAATATTCACTTCTTGATTTTTCTCGAGTTCTCGTGCATAAGAGAAAAATCTTGAGGGAATATGTTTTGTTCAGTCACTTTTGATACAACCTTTTTTGGTTTGGGCGACGCAAGGAACATTGTCTTCAAACAATTTTGTTAGCTCTTTATATATGACTATTCCACTTGTTTCTTGCATGTGCTGAGTCATTGATCTGAGCCATATGCATTCTCTATATGCTTTGTGAAGTGCAATTGTTTCTGCATGATTTGCAGAGACACCAACTAGAGTCTGCTTTTGGGAATGCCAAGAAATTGCAATGCCTCCAATTGTGAAAACATATCCCATTTGTGATCAGGCTTTATGCTGGTTTGATAAATCGCATGCATTTGCAAAACCAACTTAACTGACACTAGAATTTCTATTATAAAATAATCCGAAATCAGTGTTCCCTAGAGATAATGAAATATATGTTTTATTTCATTCCAGTGCTTGCACGTAGGAGACGAACTGTATCTTGGAAGCAGATTTGTAGCGAATGCTATATTTTCTCTAGTGCAATTTGCAAGATACATGAGCCCACCAATAGCGCTCATATAAGGTACATCAGGACCTAATACCTTTTTGTTATCTTCACAAGGTCGTAATGGATCTTTATCCATATTAAGTGATCTATTGACCATTGGAGTACTCAAAGGAGTCGCTATATACATATAAAAGCGTTTTAAGATTCTTTTTGTATAATTTAATTGATGTACAAAAGTTCCATTCCGAAGATGCTCGATTTGGAGTGCAAGGCAAAATTTGGTCTGTCCAAGATCTTTCATTTCAAACTCTTTCCTCATATGATTTCTTGTCTCGTCAATTTCTTCTTGAGTTCCAATTATGTTCAATTCATCAACATATACAACAAATCACAAGCCCGGATATAGATTTCTTAATAAATACGCAAGGATATATCAAATTGTTGGAATATCTTTACTCAACAAATATTCACTTAAACAATTATACCACATGCGTCCGGATTGTTTTAATCTGTAAAGTGATTGTTGTAATTTGACTGAACATATTTCTTTAGATTTTGAGTTCAATGTTTCAGGCATCTGTGATCCTTCTGGGATTTTCGTATATATATATATATATATATATATAT